>CAOLHI010003945.1:0-143957 GCA_948474755.1 Ctenosaura bakeri | reverse complement strand
CTTAAGGGGAAATGCAGTCTGTAAGATAACATAGATCTCAGCCCTTAGAACTTTAAAAGATCATGACCAGCAGCAGGTCAGCAGTCTTCTGGGGCCTCCATGTTATCAATTCCAGTCACAAACCAGAGATAACAGAGGAGAGCTTTGCTCACTAAGCCCTCTAGCCTCTAGGGAAAAGCACAAGGTGAGGCAAACCGGCCAAGATTCTAGCACTGGATTCAGAAACGCCTCTAAAAGTTTGCATGGAGTCAGTTTCAGCTACCCCATGTGTAGAATTGCTGGATCTCGGGGCTTGGTCCTGAGTCTGTAGTCTGTAGGACAGGAAAAAGAATCTCAGGACAAGAGCACTGCCTTGAAAGTAACTAATTATATATCTTTCTCATTATTGATGCTTGGTGGATTTTATATGAATGACACACTGTGTGCAACTGTGATTGATGCTTAACATTGTATTCTCAATGACATCATTATATCACACTTATAACATCACCATGGCCTTTCTCGCGTGACATCACAAGGAGATGTTCCTAGGTCTCATGTTTTGGCCCAAAAATATCATTGCCTGGGACCTGTCCTGAGAATCCTACCCAGGTGTCTTCCTAAAGAGGGAAAGCAAAACTTTCCAGACTCCAGCAGAGTCTGCACGAGCAATCATGCTACCGGTGTGCAGTTCTGAATCCCTTACAAGTTACACCGTTAGTTCCAGCCAGTGCTGTGACCAGAGGGCTTGTGATGACAGGGGGCATTGCCATGCTAATGGTATCATAGTTGTGGCCACACACCTTGATTTCATCTAGCACATGCAATTGAGGAATTGAGTTGTGGCTTAGTATACTGAACACTCCACTCATTTTAGATTGCTAAGTCAGACATATCATGGTAGAGTCTGGTTTCTCCTAACTTAAAAATGTATTGGAATCCTGTATTTCCACAGTTCCTTCTCTGAACCTGGAACTGCTGAAAGAGTGTTTGTTAAACTTCTGGTAGCGCAAAGAACAAAGCCTTTGGGCCATATTTGAACTCAATGAATCACAACTGGAGTGACTTGTTCTGTGACTGCCCTAGTGGAGTGCTATGACCAAACAAAAACTCTGCAAAGGGATGAGAACTTTTGGCTCTCCAGATATACTTTGCCCTACGAGTCCCAGAAATCTCAGCCAGCATAACCAATGATAAGGGATTGTGAATGTGCTTCTCCAAAAAAAACCCAACAGGCAAAAATCTTACAGGTCTTATGGCAGTTAGAATGGGTTGCTGTGACTGATACTTTTGCTTTAGGCAAGATTTCCTTTTTTAAAATTACTTTTAATTGATTTTAAAGATGAATGCTTTAATTAATCTGTTTTATATTTTTACCTTATTTTATTCATTTTATTGTTGGTCAGTCTGAGTCCCATTTTGTTAAAGAAAGGCAAAGGAAGTATCATAGCATCCAACATTTTCCCAGCCTTGTTCTGGATGAGGGTTGGGCTACTTCTCTGGGGCCAGCAGGTCTAATGGATATACTATGCTGGAATGGGTAGTGACATGACATCACTTCCCATGTCAGCCAAAAATTGACCATTTTTTCTATTTTTGGAGGAATGTGATAATCATAATAGTTAGATCAGCACAACTGCCATGTTTTAGGAGTGTTCTGGGGCAGATTTCAAATGATCTTTTGTAAAAAAATAAATAAGGGGATGAATGGGTTCAAAGGAATTTGGGCTGTCCAGTGGGATGAAGCTGCAAAAATACCTCTGGGTTCAACATACTATAGTCTCCCTACCCCTGCTCCAGATAATGACCTTGAAAACCTAAACTCTGAACCTTTGTAGACTAGATGTTCTGTGCAAAACAGGATGAGGGCCAGCCTGAGCTACATGAGCCAGAACTTGACAATGACACTATGTGGACTGCAACTATGGCCATTTCTGCACTACACTCTCATAGCGCGATTATTCCACTTTCAACATCCTATGGAATCCTGGGGTTTGGGCAGAAATGGCCTACCCCAAGCCAGAATGGTTGGTGGGGTGTTGGGATCATCCTCTCTGGGTAATTCTGGGAGATATAGTCCAAAAAAGTAACTTTTCTAGGCTTTGCCCAGAAATCAGTCTTCCTTAACAGGCTATCTAGAATTACACACTGGGCAATGTGACAGTAAAGGCTGTCCTGGCAGTTTGCAGCAAGTTTTCAGCCTCAATGGGAGAATCAACGACTAACTTGCCAGAAGGCTTCCATTGCTCTGTCAGTTGACTTTCTGACTTCTTCCTTCCTTCCTTCTTGGTTGTATATCCTTAGACCTCTTGGAGTCCTTTGCCAACAAGTACAGCCATGGGCCAGGATCATTTCAACAACTGTAATCCTTCTGCTGGAACACCATGCCCAGGGCTGGCCTTATCTTTGCCTAGACTGAGACAGGAAGATAGCCCTCCCCTATATGTAACCTGACATTGCCTCAGAAGTGCTAACATGAGAATAGAAAGACAGTTCACCAGAACAGCAACCCTTGAAAATCAGGGGAAAAAAATATTGAAACAATTTCCCCTTTACTTCCAGATTATATGCATGAAGCATGGCTGATTAAAATGCTACTGCTGGTAATATTAATCTCTGATATACTGCACAGTTGGTCAAGAGGAAGCCTTTAGAATCCCCTGCTCAGTGAGAAGAGGCTGGGCAATGAGAAACTGAGCACAGTGAAGATGGCACCATTGTGCTCAGCCCCATGCTGCTTACACAAATGAATATAACTTGATTGAGCATAATGTCCGAATATAGCAGTACGTGACTGTTTGAAATCTACATTTGTGGTGAACAGCCAGATCTCATTGACTATATCTGACAAACATGGTGCTTGGAGAAGGTATTTTTGCGACTACAGCTTCCAGAACACGAGTTCTCAGACAGCACGGACATTGGCTATGGTGATGGGTTCTGGGAATTGTAATTTTAAAAAATGTCTTCCAAATTCTGGACATTTTTTTTCTCTTTTTTTCCTTCTCAAGTTCTTTTATTTTCAAATTACAAACACTAACACAGAGAAAACAAAGAAAACACATTATAAAAGGAAAAGCCAATACAACCTAATACAATATCAGAAGTACAAGAATTATATACAATTATTAATTTCTCATTAATGAATATCCCCAATACCGATATAAGGTGAGTAAAGTAAAATAAAATAAACCAGACTCTGTGATCGAGACTCCATAGTAATAGCTATCCACAATCTCTCAGCACGATTACTGACAAAGTCCCCCATCTCTTTTCCAAGTAATTACAGACAACCCCATTACTCCCAGTATCTATTCAAAGATTTATCTTTTAACAATGTAGTGAGTTTGTCAATTTGCATCAAATCATATATCCCATATAACCAATCATCTATTTCTGGGATTTTCTCTTTTTTCCATTCTCTGGCAAATAATAATCTGGCTCTAGTTATCAAACATAAAAAGATTTTCCTATTTCATTTCCCAATATATCCTTCAATTAGCTCAACAAATAACATGTTCAACAAATAACATTCAGGTAGCAAAGGAAAATTTGTATTTAACATTTTTGAAATTTCTAAATGAATGTTTTTCCAAAATATTTTGACTTGTTTGCAGTCCCACCAGCAATGGAAAAATGTCCCCCTTTCAGCCTTACATTTCCAACATTTCTCATTATTTCCTTTATAAATCTTTGCAAGTTTTGCTGGTGTTAGATAGCATCTATTAAACATTTTATAATAATTTTCTTTAAACGTTTGATATCTTGTAAAATTCAAATTTTTCCATGTTTGTTCCCAGTTTTGTAATTCGATTGGACGCCCCCAACATTCTGAGCCCATTTAAGCATCATATTTTTAATCACCTCCTGCTTCAGGAGTAATAATAATAAAGTAATAATACTTTATAAAACTTTGATGTTAACTGTTTATCTCCTTCATCCAGGATAACATCTATGTCTGTCTGTTCATTATTTATTTTCCCTACCCTACAATCCCAATTCAGTCTAGAGAGCAAGCGTACATATAGGAACCATGTGCAATCAAACCCTTCTTCCAGGAGTTCCTCTCTTTTCTTAAACATAAATGTACTATCTTCAAATTTTACCAATTCTTTATAAGTCCACCACCTCTGAATTTTAAGTTCATCTTGGTGAAAGACTTCTGTAGGAGATATCCATAGGGGCAGTTTGGGGCATAATCAATCTTTGAACTTTTTCCATGTAAAATATAGAATTCTTTTTTAAAGGGTGCTCAAAAAATCATTTTTTGTGGTTGTTTTTTTAAATACCATAAATAGTAATGCAGACCATTATCAATACCTTTTCTTTCGAAAAGCAGAATTTACTATGATCAAATCTTATCCAATCTGTAATCCAGCACAAAATGTTAGCATGTAGGTAAAGCCTAAAATCAGGGAGTCCTAGTCCTAATTCTGGACATTTTTTAAAAAAATAGATGCTGTTTGCTTAACTTGCAGCTTCATTGTTTCACAGAATGTCAGTATTGAACTGTCTCTTTGCAGTGCAGCTGGGTGTGAGCATACCCGAAGATATACGCATACACAGGAGAGGAGACAGAGGGAGAGAGATACATGGAGAGAAAACGGGAACATTCTCCACGCTCCAGCCCACTGTTATTCTGTGAGGAGATCTGTTTGTGCTCTAGCAGCCGTGAAGCATTACAGTGTCAATGCCCTGTGACCAAAGTCACATATCCCAAAGGCATTTATTTCATCACTAGTATTTCAGTTAACAGTAATTGCATCTGCAACAGCAGTTCAGTTCATTTCCTGGCAAGAGGTTGCAACAGAATGTCAGTTAGAACAGGTTGTGATAGTTCATCACATTGGTCAGATGTGGAGTTATCTTTTTATCGTTTCACTGTTGCTGTACAGTCTTGAAGCAGGGGACAAAAACCCTTAAAATAAAATGAATAAAAGACTTTAGGAAAGAAATGGAGAGAGTATCCTCAAATGAAATTCAGAACAACTGAAAGCATCAAGACAAGCTTCCGCAAGGCTGCTCAGAAGTCCCACTGTTGTCAACAAGGCTTTGTTGTTGCTATGCACCTTCAAATCAACTCCAATTTATCAAGTCAAACTTGTCATAACATTTTCTTAGCAAGGACTATTCAGAAGAGGTTTGCCACTCCCTTTCTCTTTAGGCTGAGATAGTATGACTTCTGTAGCTGAGTGAGGATCCAAACCCTGCTCTCCCAAACTAGTCCACTCAAACCACCATACCATGTTCCAACAAGCCTTGCTCCCAAGGAAATATGTAGAGCCGAGGTGGGAATCACACAGTCCTTCAGATGTTGGTCAGCTGCAACTTTCATATGCCCTACCATTGGCTATGTTTGCTAATGTTACCCTGTTCTCTGGGGGTCCCGGGAGGGGCCCCCAAATAACCAAAACACAAACACAAAGTTGGGGAAATTAGCTGGAGCACTCACTAAAGCTAGCGAGAGGTAGGTAACTTAGCAGGGATCTTGCAACCCAGTGTCTACGGGGTCAGGTCAGTCAAGCAGTCAGACAGGTTTAAAAATAGAAAAATGATATCTTTATTAAAGGACAAACAAACATTAAAGACACCACAGATGCACAGCTAACTTAGAAATTAGAAATAAGAGTTTTCGGGGGAAATGGGTGATACAACACCTTTTCTAGTAGTCCTGAAGAAGCGGAAGGTGGTAGGGAAGAAACTCAGCGTGGAGGCCGAGGGGAGCTCACCAAACAAAGTGGCAGCAAGGCGGGATGGAAGTCTGGAGCGATCCAAGGTGCTCTCAGAATCGGGAGGTTTATATAGGGTGAATTGTGACTGCAGGCCATGCCATACTCGGTGAGAACAATGCGAGTTTGGAGCGGGACAAAGCTTTGGAAAAGGTCAAGTTTAACATGATCGGCTTAGCTCAGAATCAACAAGAGTGTAGCCAGCATGCAAATGCAAGGTGCTTAGTTTGACTTTGTAAGACTGTCGGCTCAGAGCTGGGCGCCTTTGTTAGTGTCAGGCTTAAGCAAGAAGATGTTTGCAGAGAGGTCCCTGAAGCAACAGAGTGGCTTTCTTTTGCCTGCCTAGGTGGAGAATGGAATGTCCAACAATTACCGGCCGCGCCTGTTTATGTGCTTGTCCGGAGGCCTCGCAAACACGTGGAGCGGGGTGGCAGAGGAAGGCCGAATGATTTTGATATCAAAAGAGATATCTAGTGCTATCACCGGGTACACCTGAACCATAGTAACACTAAGGCTGCTGGGACTTGTAGTCCAACCAAGGAGGGAGTCATACAATTCTCACCCTTGGTTAAGGCTTGCCTTTGAAGTCACATTCCAATCCCAACTGCATTGATTCGGAGAGATGCTCTAGTGATTTCAATGGGACTTTCTTCTGTGTAAATAGGCTTTGAATCTTAGCTAAAAGCTAATGGAAGATGTCAGAGGAAGTGCTTATCTGGGCTGCCATGAGCTCACCAGGGGGGGAATCAATCCTCAACTTGTCCAACATGTTGTGCATTTTCACAGCCAGAACGTTTCTTCTTCCTTCCCTTTTTTCCCTCCCCTGAATCCTTTCATCCTTCAAATTCCTCCCGGCAGCCCAGCTGCACAGGTGGCCAGCCATCAGTCGTAATGATTTTTGCACTCCACCTCCACCTGCTGCTGCTGCTCTTCAGAGCTAGTTTTCAACCTGAGGCACAATGGAGTGGCCTTAATCTGACGAAAAGATGACATAACTTTAGTGCTAAATGAAATTGAAGGGGAGGGAATTGGGATTGTTCTTTGTCCGTGGAAAGTTGGCCTGGGTGGTTGAGTGCATATAGCTACATTAAAACTCTGTGGGAGGGATGAAGAGGCACTGTGGATTTTTAGTCGCCACATAACAGAAAGAAATGTGACAGGTGTGGGCTTTTCTCTCTCCCCACCCACATCGAGGCATCGCCAATGGGCCCGAAAATAATATGGCCTGCTCTCCTTTTTGTGACTTTGACAGCTTCTCAATGGGCAGAAATTGTCAGGGGATGCCTGGCACTGCATGGAGGCTGCTAATGTGTCCATACCAACAAGTCAAAAGTACAAGTCAGTGAGACAACAAGGTAAAGTCAAAGGTACTTTAAGCCATGTGAAAAGCTGTTTCCTTTTGCATGGATAGGGATAAAGTTTTTCAAATGATGGAAATATGTGTTTGTAGAAAGTTGTAAACCCAGAAATTCAAAAGGACTCCTGTCACAGGCAAAAGGTAGCGCAACTTGCCCTTGGAATCTGGGAAGCTAACAGAAATGTCATGACAGACCATTTGCCTCTCTAGGTCAGCATTCCTTATTAGGGTCACCAGAGTGAAAACCGGAGAAGGCTTCTGGGCCTTTCATGGTGCTACAAATGGGGAAAATTCAGCAGATGTTGCATCCAAATTTACTTTGATTGACAAAGCTAGGGTGTGGACTGTAAGCTTCTCCAGGTGTTGTAGGACTGCAAATCCCATCACTGCAGTACATCCAGTGCAAAAGATTCATGGAAATTGCAGTCCAAAGGCCTTTGAGAGGCTGCAAGCTGTCCATCTCTGCTCTATCCTCTCAAAAAGAGGCATTTGGTCTTATTAGAAACCTGATCTTTCTACCTAGTGGTTCATGTGAATACAAAGCATCAAACATTCAACTTTTAGGACTATAGTTCCAAGAATCTGTGGTTATTCTGGCTAGAGAAGCCTGACAGTTATAATCCAAAGCAGAATTTTTTTGCCAACTTTGTGCTGAATTATAGTTCCTCCCCAGAAAATATGTACAGTATTTCAGGGGAAAAGTAGGCATTATCACAAAACAACATGAAGCAATTGCCTGAGTAGATTTCATACAAGATGCTCAGTTTTTGCTTTTGACCTCCACGGCTGTCTGCTGTTAAAAATGTGTGTAGGGAGGGAGCATGTTCACTTCAGGTACAAAAATATCTAAGAGTGTTAGTGCAGATAACTTTTTTTTTGAGGACACAGTTAAGAATGCTCCTACACTTATTCCACTAGTACGGTAATAGCAGGAGGCACAGTAGTACCTTTATACCCTTCAACTACATGTACAAAGTCACATACATTCTGATAATAGAGTGTTGGTGGATGATTCCCACATCAGTGGGGGTGGAGTATCTGTACTGAGTTTTAGTCTGAACTTCAAAGGTACTATCCAAGATGGGTAGGGTTCAACATCTTGGATAGCTCATGGGATTCATGGACTCAGCAGAACCTAGTAGAACTCTAGCAGATTGGTTCCAATAATTTACACTCAACACCGGGCCCTCACACAGCATGCGAGAGAGTAGTGAAAACACATACTCATCAAATAATACATAATAAGTACAATGTATGTGTCTTCAACTCACCTGTCCACTTATGGCAACCCCATGAATTCTATAGGGTTTTCTTAGGCGAGGAATACTCAGAGGTTATTTTTGCCAGTTCCTTCCTTTGAAATACTGTTTATAGCACCTGGTATTCATTGCTGGTCTCTTGTACAAGTACTAACCACAGCTGACCCTGCTTAGCTTCCAAGAACAGATGAGATCTGGTGCCTTTAGGGGATTTAGGCCATAATAACTGCATTGAGGTTTAGCAAATATTACTGTAGAAATGCTGACAGGTAATCAATTATTTCATAGATTAGCTCATGAGTCCTATGTGTACTAGGTAAACAAAGCAAATAGTTAAGTGAATAAAATACAGTTCCATGAACCAGGCTTTGATAAAGTGTCAAAGGACACTGCTCCTGCAAGACTGGGAGTTGAGACATTTCTCAAAAACCACACTGCAGTTGTGAAGCCAATTTCAGTTCCAGGAAGCTGTGGAGCTTAGGCCTAAGCAAATTCAGGGTTCAAAGTTTCTTGGAGGAAAGAGGTACAAAAGAAGACTTAAAGAGCTGAAGCAGAGAAAAGGAATTTCAAGAAGTTTTAGTTCCATGAAAAGAAGCACAGAGATTAACCTTTACATAGGGTTTGTAGTCACAAAAATGGAGTGAGGAACAATTGGAAAAGGTCATGTTAAAGTGATTTAAAGACTAGAATTTGTTTTTAAAAAATGGTATGTAGTTGGAAGAGAAACTAAGAGGTTCAATGCCTTGAGGGTTTAGGACTTGACTTTAGACCCCTGCATATTCAGTCTTGTTTATGGTGCTGATGAATTGCCACCTCTTTCTGTGACCAGCTCTTCATGCTTAATAGCTACATGGCAGGGAGAGAAAAAAACATGATCTTCTCTCCATCATGGAAACATTTGTATCTAGCAGATTGGTTCCAATAATTTGTTATTCAAACTATGAATAGCAAAAATTTGGCCAGTGACAATGACGGAATTTTTTAGTAGTTCATTTTTTAGTAGCACTTAATGTGCCACCCAGTGTGCAAATTTCTTCATACATTTTGAGATTTTAAAAATTTGTGAGAAAATCTGAAACTGACAGGTTCATCCACTTCTGCTCCCCAGTTATGTCACTAGCAATTAAAGACAACACTTCAAGCATCTAATGAATTGAAACCATTGCCCCCTGGAAATAACAGATACAGACTCTTTAATATGAAACATTAACTTGAATAATCAGCTGAAACAAGAGCCAGATGGAATAGCCATTTAAACAGGAGTGAGTAGCAGTTGGTTTCATCCAGGTTGAAAGAGAGAAACTCTTGGTTTCTCCATTTCTTTGGGGTGGAACTTTAGTCATTTTTTTTATTGTAACTCACAGAATCTATAAACCAATATGCTGGTGTCTTGGGGAACTGTAGTCCAAAAAAGTAACTTTTCTAAAGCTTAGGTGTTTTCTACCAAATTCCTTCCTTGCATTCCTGGATAGCTTTGGAATGCATATAGCTTTGGACTCTTTCTAATTTTACAGCTGAATGTACAGCAGAATGAGTAGAACTTTAGCATGTGTGGCAGCTTCTGAAAAATTTTTTCGCTGGAATTCATTTGGGCGGTTACAAATGTGCAACCTAGAGTTATGCATTCATGACTTTTTCATATTCATAATCCCTATGTATTCCCTAGTTTAGAAGATATGCAAGTGTATTCCTTTCTGGGTTCTATTGGGCCAACACTATTGCACTTTAAATCACAACATACATTTTTGAAATAACAATACAAATATATTAAATTCGACATATGCACTGTCCTGAAAGTTCCATGCATCCAGTGAGGTGACTGCAAGACTCTTCTGCTTGTGCTGCTCAGTAATTCTGCAACAGTGGTACAACCGTAAAGCCGTAAGTATTAAAAAAATACAAAACAGAAGCAAATTCAATATCAAAATGACACTACAAACAGTTTATATATAATTCCCTCCTAAATGTACATCTGAAAATATCGCTACCTTATTCAAAGTGAAAAGGACTTGCTCCTTATCTGAGGCAAATACAGAACTGAGCCCATTTATTTGGTTGTGTACATCCTACCTTCCAAAAAATTACAAGGTTGGTTTACATGATCAGCATCTTGTCTGCAGAAAGTCACAGGTTCAGTTCAAGGAAGCTCCATTTAGGAAATGTAGCCAGAGTAGATGTTCTAAGCTACAAAAACCACTTTCAGTCTGACAATATCACAAGCGTGTTTTTTCCCCCTCAAATCCTCTTTCTTAATTACATTTGTATGGTCAATACTCTAGACTTCTGCTATGCACAGTAACTATACCCCATGCCAGGACATGACAGAAATGTATTGATTCCTCTGTAACTGTATAACATTTATAAACCCATATAAATGAGCCTGTTAGTCATAGGGCTGCATAAGTCTGAATGTAATATCAATAAATAGTTTTAAAAATTCTTTGATGAGGGTGCTATGGGAAATCAGCGAAGTATGATTCATAAAATATAATCAGAGAAAGTTACACCATTTGTAAAATGATGGTCAGGTATTTGTTGCACCACTGGGAACTGAGTTGCAACTTAACAAGTGCTTTATAGCTGTGTTTCTCATGTCATGGTTTAGTCTGCAGTCTCTGCACACTTAGGTATGATGAGGGAAAGTGCCATTGACCACCATGGGTATTATTTCTCAGTTAGTATAAAAAAGATGGTCTATTAGTGTCATCACAGATTTTGAAAATCTTACCTTATCAGTGAGCCTCTATGGGGAAAATAATGAAAAGATGATTATGGTGTAATTTCAATGTTCAGCTTTCAAATTAAAGTAGACCAATCTTTTAAAATATATAGACCAAGATCTTGCATTGTCAGATGCAACTATTATGATGGAGCTCTGTTGTCATAACCTTGTCTGTTGATACCACTCCTCAGACCTCCCAACTTTTCAGCCAAAGAGTGCCCCAACTGAAGGGTTTCTGAATGCTGCAGATCAAAGCACTGGGAAATGATGACTGCAGCACTCTCCTGATTGTACAGTGCATTAAGAACAGGCAGCTGGAGGGACCCCTTGAACCTAAAGGTTCAATGCAACCCACAACCAGGGAAGTGCTGTGGATGTCATCTCCCAGTGCTTTGATCTGCAGTACCTTGGAAATCCTTTGTTAGGGTGCTGCTGGGCTGAAATGTGGGGGTTTTGGCGGTCACATTTTGTTGTGATCAACTGTAAACATAAATAACCCAGTTGTCAGAGATCATAAGTCCAGCTTATAATCTCATAATTACTGAATAAAATGACAGTCATACTTACAATATTTTTTTAAATTTTAAAATTGTTGCATAGCAAAGATGGGGTACAGCTGATTTCCCTTAAAGCAGACTTCACTCTTGCATCACTGGTTAATACAAAGGATATTTCCGTACTACACTGTCATAGTGCTGTTATTCCACTTTCAACATCCTCTGGAATCCTGCGGTTTGCAGTTTAGGGAGGGGCATTTAGAATTCCAGAAAGAGAGCTCTTTGGCCTCAGTAAACTACAAACCCCAGAATTCCATAGGATTTTGAAAGTTGAATAACAGCACCATAACAGTGTAGTGTCAGTCTTTTGGGAACCATCTCGTTGTTGTTGTTGTGGCTGTGTGTCTTCAAGCTGATTCTGACTTATAGTGGCCCTATCATAGTAACATTTATTTAGAAGAGGTTTGCCATTGCCCTCATCTAATTGTTTGATTTATCCTAGACACTCAGATCAGCAGGTTGCTCCAGTCCTCCTGTTCTAAACCCTGTGTTTCCTTCCTTTTCTTGGAGCCACTGTGGGTTTTGAACAGTTGGGCTCCAATTGCTAAATAACTTGGCACATGCTTTGTTATGGCTTTGGCTGCATACCTTTGCTGTGACTAGAATATTTTTATTGTTAACACAGAATGAACTTATTTACATCCAGAACTCTACAGTCATGAAACCACTTGGCAGCTGGCTCACTAAGGATTCGCTGCTGCTTAGCTGTAGATTGCTTGTAAGCATTTTTATCCCCAGAATTTCAGATGGAGTTATGAAATGTAAGCGTTTGTCCTCAAGCCTTTATTGAAATAGAATTACAAAGACTTATGAAAGAGGACTTGAACAGTACTGGGTCATCAAATCTGTTTGTGCTGCATACAGAGTGGGTGGCAGTCTTAAGTGAGCCTTTGAAGTTTCCTTCTCTATATACATATTCTAAGTGCATTTAACCAGTATTTTCTATGAGAACATGATGCTGGGTAACAGTTTTCCAATGAATTGGCCTTTAATATTTCATTTTATTCTGTTGCAAGGATTTGTGACCCAGATTAGGAATGCTTACCTCTTCAGTACATTACTGCTATGTTGTTACTGGACACAGAGAAAATATTTTTTTAAAAAACACACAGGTCCATGAGACAAAAACAGTAGCCATTTGTAGGAAATCCTTTTCATTAAGATCAGCTGAAATGTCTCAAAAATGTGCACACATTTTACTTTTCTAGAACTTTCCACCAGGCTAGGTACTACAAAGAATGATGAGTTGGAAGTGAAAAAAAGGAAGGTCTGTAATTCAGGCCATTTCCACATGAGGTCGATACATAGCATTGAATTCTTATCCTTCCGTCTGCATGTTGTAGCGTTATAGTGTCATAATGGTTCTGCGTGTTTTCAGCTCCTAGAACGGTTCACTGCAATGAGAAACTGCTGTATCTGAAAACCGGGAAAACTCCAATGTAAATCTCGCAAACCAGTTCCGCTTCGTTTTCGCCTATATGCAGAAGCATTGTATTGATTCACAGCACAGAAGTGGCCGGCTATGGGCGTTCCTAGGCTGTCCCTCCCATCATTTCCGTCCCTATCTCTCTCTGCCCATCAAAGAATAGCCTGCCATCATTATTGTCTACATGCGTTAAATGGATAGTGGGAAGAGAGTTGATCTAGTAATGGACTGTTAATACTTTTTTTTCCACATATCAATGAACATACCTACCTACACATAAACGTAGCAATGCAGAAATGTGTTTAGTTAAAAAAACACACACAGAGTAATCAGCGATGGCAGGGTGGGTTGAGGGAGCAGAATGGGAGTGGCCAGATGCAGCAAATGCTGTTCTCTGCAGTAGTACAATGTAAATGGGGGTTGCAGAAAGCACAGTTTCTGAATTGGAGTATAAAAGCACTGCTCTTGACATGTGGTGAACTGCCCCGCCCCTCTTGTGTGGAAATGGTCTTAGTTATAACTTTGAGGTCTGCAGCTTAACACAGTCTCAAAACGGAGATTTCAGACTGAAAGGATCACTCACAGGCATGCCAATATCAGATTCAGAAACTGGAAGTTGCCATTATCCTAACTTATTATAGTCAATGGTAACTGGTGGCTCCCATATCAATATTGTCATGAATTTTGTTTTTGTCTGAATTTGAGGGAACTATCCAAGATTCTGAATTTATTTTGAGATAGGGTTCAACATATTTCATTGCTGCTTCTAGAAACTGAGCTAAACCGCAATGTTCTTTCACCATTCCACTGAAACAGTGCACCACTGTTTATAGTATCTGAGTGGAAATCCATTACAATTACTCACTGCAGACTTGGAAAAAAGTAACTTGTTGATCTGCTCATGACTCCTCTCTTACATTATATTCCTATCTGAGAGGAAAATAGTCCTTACCAGTGATAAGAGGATGCTATAAAACTTGAACAATTCACATTAAAATGCATCTAAAAATGCCATTTTAAAGTCCGCAAGTAACTACGGACCATTAATGGTTTCTAATGACTTTATAGTTTCAGCAATAAAGTAACCTCACTGCTACCCATTATATCACTTTAGACGTGGAACTTCGTTCCATCTATATCATCCCTTTATGAACTAGTTACAGCTAACTTTGCTTCTCGCATGTGTTACATGCAAGTTCTGATCAGATTCAACCAAACAATGCTTCCTGGGATGAGAAAGCAATGGTGGGTCTCCATTTCTAAAGACACAACAGTGTGCTGTAACCCTGTCTGTTTCCCTGGCTGAAACACATAGGATCCTGGGTCAGCACAGAGCAGGAAGCAGAGAGAAACATGACAAGCTTTACATGAAATGTCATCACCTGAGAACAGGCCCCCATCACAAGATGAAATGCATTTTCATGTGAGGGACTGAAATGGCTTTTGAGGCTTGAAAGTTTGCTCATTTGTGTGAACATCCAATTGTTGTTGATGCAGAACAGAAAGCGGGGAAAGAGGCATTTGTAATTCAAATGAGCATTTCTGACTAATATAGCTTGAACACTTGACATGACAAAATGACTGAAGCAAGAACAGCTTTAGGCCTCATGTGAAAGTGCCCTAACTCTAAACCATGGTCAAACCACTGGAAAAGGGAATATGATTTTATAGGGAATAATAAGTCTGCTTTTGAAAGGAAACATAATATAGAAGCAAAGGGGGAAACATAGAAGTTTGATATGAAAAACTATGGTTTATCAGAATAATACTAAACCATCATTCAATGGACTAATATATTTGATATCCATGTCTAATATGTCTAATAAAAAGCCTAGCAGAATGTATATTAGATTGAATGGAGTTTATTATACATAACCATGTATAGACTTACAGTTTGAAATTAGGATTTGGCAGTCTGAATTATCGTTAAAAGTTTGACACAATCATTGTTAGTCATACACTTGGTACCATATATGGGCAACCTAGAGGATTAGCCAGGGATGAGTAAGGAACAATACATGGTTGTTCAATCTAAAGAAATTTGTCACAATTTCTTGGTGCAAAATACAATGTGAAATGCCTTTTACTGGTAAACAGATGCTGTGCATCTCCTGGTCTTTGAACATCTTTGGTAAGCCAAATCCCAATTTTGCACTGTTTGTTGACTTGCATTGTTTTGCATAGTGATCGCAACATCCCACTGAATGTGTCAGTTTAGATGCACTGAAGAACTTCCTCCATCCAGATTTCATCTTCAGAAATGTTAACAGCAATAATTTTAGCATCAAAATGGTGAGGATTCTCATTTTGATAACATATTGTGTTGAAAAAAACCTGGAAAAGGATTTTAAAAAAAAATTCTCCAAAACAATGGTATTCATTGGCTTTGGGAATGGTTATTTCCACTACAAAATGCAAGTTGTAGCTGTTTCCAGTGAGTGGAGTCCCAGTGCTCAGCCAAGTTCACTCCACTCTTTACTCTGTTTTGCTTTTTGCTTTTCAATTCCTCTTCTCTTATTCTGATACTTCCAAAGAGCAATAGTGAGGAAACACATTTGTAATGGAGGATTGCTCCTTATTTGGCAAAGGGTGGAAATTTTTATCCCCTTGACCTGATCTCATCTGCAAGGGCTTTTTGCAAGTTCTTTCAAACCCACCCTGCTCTTACACAGATCTGTTAAAGAGACTCTGGGAAAGCTATTTTTTTGGACTACATGTTTCAGAATCCCTGAGTCAGTAGCCATGATGGATGGGGGATTCTGGAAGTTGTAATTCAAAACAATAACTTTTCCAAGTTTGCTATTAAATTCTGAAATCAAGCAATGTCTTCTGTAGAGTCAGAAGAAGTCAGCTATTTGTCCTCTCCATGAATGTCTGTTCCAAGAGCTCCAGAGAGGATATTCCTTGCACCCTGGATTTTTGTTTTTGTTTTTTCCTTCCTGTTATTCCTAATAGCAATATCGGGGTTATTATAGATGTGTGTGTGTGTGTGTGTGTGTGTGTGTGTGTGTAGTGTGGGGAGAAGGTTAAAAAGAAAAGAAAAAGAAAGCTTGAAATTGACCAGGGCACTGACAAACCAGGCCTGCTTTCTTTTTTCCCTCACTGGACTAGCAGCACCCCCTTTTAACATCACACCCTGGCTCCCTCCCCATACTTAATCACAATCCTGCTTTCCCTAAAACTCACAACCTTTGTGGATAAAGGGCAAAGCTTATTAACGGTTACTCCAAAAAAGAATGGACAACCTGTGGTAGTGTGTAATTAAAAATGCCGCTGAAGAAAATACTCTGTTGAGGTAATATTTCTAGAAAAATAGAATAAAATCTAAATTAAAAGAACCAACAAGGAAAAGGTATTGTGAATTCAAAAATATTCAACCAAAACCACAAATTCTTAAAGATATTTAACTATTTCCTTCAAAAGACCACAATATTCACTGACAGAGCTTTCACACACATCCTTTTGTCCCCCCAGCACAAAGGTCTATTTCTCCACTCTGGCTTCCACTCTCTGATCCTTTCAGAGGTGGCTTGGTTACTTCTCTGCTCCAACCCCCACTAGCCCCCTCCCAGATATTCTCTCTATAACTCTCATTGATGGAAGACAGCTTCCAACCATGCTCCCAGAAGAGATGCTTTCTTACTGTCTCACCCACAGCTCCTTCCTCTGGTTAGGGCTGAGTTTTCCTCAGAGAGACAACCTGATTATATCACTTGATTATATATATATGGGGCTTGCTCTGCTAGCCACACCCCCAGGCTTTGTTACAAGTGTGAGTGGGAGCTATAGCTTCTGCCATCACTGCTTAGGGATCTCTAGGAGTTAGTGTAGGGGAAAATATTATCCAACTCTAATTGCTGCAACAACTTAGTATACTAGTATAGTGAGGCCATTTCCGCACATGGCGAGGGAATCGCTCCCTGCTGCTACTCACCGGATCTTCTTTGGGTCTGGTCTGGTCCGGGGCAAGGAAGAGTAGTGCGTGATCGCAGATCCGCACTGCTCCGGCATCCAAAATGGCGGCTTCCGGTTGGTCGTTGGTCACAACCAACTGCTGAAGTTCACCAGCCTAAAGCCTGCCCTCCACAGATCACAGGCTTGCATTGGCGTGAGCCTGTGACTCTGCATTAGAGAGCAGGCACGCAATGTGCGTGCCAGCATTTTGAAAAACTTGAAAAATCAAACCACTTGGGGTTGCTCCAGAGCGGACTGAGGTGCGGATCTACGCTAAGTAGTCCAGACCCAGTCTGCTCCAAGGTGCAGACGTCCTCCGTGGAGGACGCACTGCACCTTTTTTTAACCCGTGTGGAAATGGCCTTAGTATACTAGAGACAAATGACAAAGTTATTTTTTCCTTTATAGGTGCAATGAATGTGCATCAACCTATATGGTCTAGGAAGAGTAATCTGCACAGTCTAGGGTTTTCTCCTCCTGGAAAATGTTACAATTTCTCTCTGCCTGAGAGAAGACCCAGCCCTGAAGTCAAAGGATGCTTTCTTTTGAATTCTTAGAAATTATTATTATTATTATTATTATTATTATTATTATTATTATTATTTGTATCCTGCCTCTCCACATGGATCGAGGCGGCGAACAACATGAAATACATTATACATTAAAAGACATTAAAAGACATTAAAAACTCCAATCCTCCCCACCCACCAACCCACCTAAACCAACCCCTTAAAATACACAGCAATTAAAAATCCATCAATTACTATTAGCAAAGCAGTAAGACAGTAGATGGGAGGCAGCGGAGATGCTAGTCTGGGAAGGCCTGTCGAAAGAGATCAGTCTTGACTGCTCTTTTAAAGCTGTCAAGACTGGTAATGTGCCGGGTCTCCTGGTAATATGCCGGCAGGTCATTTCATAGCTTGGGAGCGATAGAAGAAAAGGTCCTCAGGGTAACCACAGCCAACCTAGTTCTGACTGGCTGCAGTAAGTTCTTGCCAGAGGACCTTAATGTGTGGGGTGGATTATATGGGAGAAGGTGATCTCCACTCACACTGAAGCTCTTTCCGCATTCCATGCATTTAAACAGCTTCACCCCTCTGTGGGTCCTTTGATGTGAATGGAAATTAATTGTTAAGGGTGGCAGAGGGAGTTTCTTCTAATGCCTTTCTCACATGAGAACATTTACACTGCACATTTATAGCAGCTTGATGGCAATTCATGTCTCCATCCTGTAGAATCCTGGGGTTTGCAGTTTAGATTCCAAAGAAAGGAGGCATGACAAAACGGTATCAAAGTGCTATAACTATGTAGTGTGTGTTGTTACTGTAGTTTATAGTCCGGGCCCGTGTTATATTAGATATCGTTTGATATCAATAAATTGACCATCCCAAACCATTCCTCTCCACGTGCTTGCGAGCCCCCCGGACAAGCATGCACACGGGCATGGCTGAAAATAGCTGAACAATACAAAATAAATCCAGGCAGGCCAATAATTGCCGGACTGCAGCTTCAGGAGACCTCCAGGCAAGTACACTTTAAGATCACATTATGTATGCATGCAGCTTACAAAAGACCCCCTGCCCCGAGCAGGCAGCTTGATGAGCCGAATATCCAACTGTCAAGCACTCGGCGTTTGCATACTGTCTGCGCTATTGACAACTCTGGCCATTTCCACACGTGGCGATGGAATTGCCCTGGTCCAGTACTTACAGGACTTCTTGGCTCGACGCTTGGGTCCAGGCTGCTCCGGAGCAGTGTGTGGCCGCCGCTCTGCACTGCTCTGGGGACGAAAATGGTGGCTTCCAGTTGGCTCTCCACCAACCACTGAAGCTCGCCAGCCTAAAATCCACCCCCGGTAGATCTGCAGGCTCACACTGGTGCGAGCCTGCAAATCTGCACCAGAGCACAGGAATGGAGTGGCATGGAGTGGCGTGCTCCATGCTTTTTAAAAACCTGAAGAAATAGGTTTTTAAAAAGCACACTGCACAACCACTTCAGGTCGTTCTGGAGCAGACTGAGGTGCAGAACTATGTAAAATAGTCCGACCCAGTCCACTCCCAGGTGCAGACATCTTCTCTGGAGGACGCTCTGCACTGGTTTTTTAAGCCCGTGTGGAAATGGACTCTGTCATAATTCAATCATGCAAAATACTGACCTTTCGGAGGCTTTGTCTCCAGCCCGAAAGCCACTGTTTTCCCTGGGAATGGACTAGCCTACAGGCACATTTTCCCCTATAAAGACCCCCTGATTTTGAGCATTTCTTCGGATCGCTCCTGGCTTTCATCCCATCTTGCTGCCACTCCATTCGCTGAGCCTTCCCCTCAGCTCCACGTGCTGAGAATCTCCGATTCAACTGACTTTTCTTCTGACTACCCGGACTTCAGGATCAGGTGTAGTATTTCCCTCTTAAAATCTTCTATCAAACTCCTACCTTTCTTTCGCTAGGTCTGTGTGAGTGATTGCATACATACGTTTTGACTGTGTTTCAAAATAAAGAAAACAATTATTATTTACTTCTGTTTGATTATTGACTCGGCCTGACCACGTAAACATTGGGTTCAAGATCTCGCTAGGTTGCCCTGCCTCTTGCATTGCTTAGCTTGTGCTCTTGCTAATTCCCATTCCCCAGTAATTGGAGCACATTGAGGTGTTCCTCACGGGACCCCAGAAATCAGGGTAACAGTGTCTACTACAACTATAAGTGGTTGGACCAAACTGTAGAGATGAAGGAAGTGAATTGGGATGGAGAGCAGTTTGGGAGTGCTATTTATTATTAGAAATGAAAGGGACTCTGCCTCTTGCGGAACAGGATAGCACACCAGTGAAGGGTCTGGGTTAGGAAAAAGCATCTGGTAAACCAAATTCCAATCATCCATGAGCAACCTTAAGCCAGCAAGCAAAAAAAAGGTCCCCTTCCCTGGATTGTAGATTCTAGGCATATATTACTAAGTATATATTCCCGGCGACATAAGTTTTCATTGTTTCTGCACATACTTCAAGCTGGAGCTCAACACACTCACAAAATGCAGTTCAGAGGTGAGTTGATTTCTTTATATCTGAAAAAAGAAAATATGTTCTCTTAATAGACTTCTAACAGCTATTCCATCAGCCCTGGACAGTTGCTATGGAAAAATGTGGAGAGACTGCAATTGCTTCTTTTAAGAATAGACCATAGCAGAGCTGGTCTGTGTGATTCTAATTCCCATCAGCCCTTGCCAGACTTGTCAATGATGAGGGATTATAGGAGCAATATTTCCTCAGCATCTGAGCATCTTCCCCATGCATAGGCTATAAGAATAATCCTATAAATCTGTAAAAGTAATCTCCAATAACTCTTTTGAATTCAATGAAATAAAATCACCTGGCCACTAAAGAGATCAGTAATTGTTTTCCCATAGTTGTCTGGGCTACAAGTTTCATACCCATTTACTTAGTAGTGGCTTGAGCATTGGACAACGACCCTTAAGACCAGGGTTTGATTCCCTGCTCAGCTATGGAAACCCACTAGGTGACCTTGGGTACATCATACACTCTCAGCCCTAGAAAACTCCATGATAGGTTCACCTTGGGTTTGCCATAAGTCAGAAATGACTTGAAGGCACACAACAGCAACAAGACCCATTGAATGAAAGTGAGGTTACATCTGAGTATAGAATACACTCATGCATAAACTGGCAATATTCTGTTCTATTTATTTTATTTATATCCTGCCTTTCTTTCAACCCCACAGAGGCATAGGAAGTTACCTTGTAATTTTGAAAGCTTACTCAAAATACCAGTTTCTGAGAGGTATTTGCCATTCAGTTCAAATAAATTATGTCATACTAGTGTATATACCCGGCGTTGCCTGGAATTTTATTTTCTCATAGGTAATACTTGTTAGAAAGATTTGAGACCTTGTGTCTCTAATTCCCCAAACTGTCTTGTTCAGGTACCTGTAACTTTTCCCTATATTCCCCAATCCAGTCTGTATTCAGAGCTATTAACATACAGAGGTTGGGTTCTTGAGGGAATACACTGCCGTCCTCCTTGCTGCTAGATCTCATTTCCATAGCAACTGGCCAGGCCCAAGAGCTCTCTGGCTGAAAATTCTGAAGGCCCCTCGCTAAACTGCAAATTCCAGGATTCCATAGAATTTTCTCAGGTAGCCAATCACATAAGATCTTTGCCTAACACAGCCAATCATATGAGGTCTTCACCTGCTTGACACAGACAAGCAAACTTTGACTTTTATATATTAGTAGATAGATAAGGATAATAGTTTTATGCTCTTATAGTTCAGAGCCTTGTGAAACAAACAACTGCCCAGCAATGCAACAATCTATACCAGCTAAGGAAAGAACTTGCCTTGGTAGAAGTTTTTGCTGCTGATATCTTACTCTAGTGCAATGTATTGCCACACCTTCCACTTGATTTCAACCACTTACAAAATGCAGGGGAAGCAGATTTTGGATCCTTGTCATTATCAGGGACAATGCTGAGCTGGGGAAAAAAACTTTTATAAATACTAGCAGTGCCTTATAATATTAATATTATTAATTTAATAATATAATTAATTAACACAATAAATTTAACAATTATTAATAGTAAAACTATGGAAAGGAACATATTTCTTGCTGATAGAGTCAGACTACTGGAGTGGTGCAATTCTGCTGAGTCCCCAACCCATCACCAACTCCTCCATGAGCACAGGTGAAAGATCTGGAAGAATTCTGTTATCATTACAGTGATTTTTTTGGGGAAAAGATATCTCTACACTTTAAAAAGAGTGGCAAGGGAAAACAAGAGGAAAACACAGAAATGCAACAGACTGGGATAAATTTTGATTGAGGTGTAAGGAATAAATGAGTGAATTGTATAAATACCGAAGACAACAACTAATGTGAAAGAATCCTACATATACATTCAGCACACATGGTCCTTTTTTTTGGTGTTGCCACCATAGTCAAAGAGATAATGATTTTAAAAATATGAAATAGTTCTCTCTACAGAGAATGGCTTTAAAGTTCCAGGCACCAGGTCAAGATTCTTTTCTTTTCTTTTTTTCTTTTTTAATTCAGGCCTTTTACTTGCCTTTCATTGTTTCATGAACAGGCAGCAGAATTATTTTTTTTAAAAAAATGTTGAATGGTCTTATTCTACTGGGTTTATCTTTTCTTTTCTTTTTTAATGTTATTCCTTGCCTATTTCTCTGTTTTTATTTTTAGTGGTTTAATCTGCTGTGTATGTGTTTCTGGATTATTATTTTTTTAGAAATAATTTTCTTATTTTAGGTGTGTGTGTGTATACACATATATGCTTTTTCAATATAGTTTTTAATTTATGATGCCTCTTGTGAGAACTTTCAAACGGTCTCCCAGTCTGATGTGGGGGGGGCAAAAATATCTCAGATCAATCAATCAATCAATCAATCAATCAATCAAGTACAGCAATTGTACAATCAGATCCATTTAGCTGAAGTATCTCTGTTGCTCCCAAGCTTATAGTGAGTGGGAGTCTGTGAGCTGGGAGAAATCTCAAGACACTGAATCCAAGACAACCAGCCTGATCTGAACCTCATAGATTAATATCTGGATGGGAACACCGGATTTTGCATGTCTCTAATGTTGGTGATGCAGTTTTAACTCAAAGATGCATCAAAATGCATTGAAAAATGCACATTATAGTATATGTTTCTAAACATGCATTTAATTGAGAAAACACATTCAAATACATAGTTAAATGCACATTTATATATGCATATTTGTATGAATTCAGAAATGCTCATTAAGGAAGAAATGAGACAGATCTAGAAGTGAACATATGCAAATTGCTCACAGATTAGAAATACACTGATCCTCTCATCTCCAGATACTTAAATAAAGTTGAAACTTCCAGTACACAGTTTGTTTTTGGCTGCTCTGCAACTTCCTGAATTATCTCTTTTAATTATTTTGTTTGGTACTTAGCTTCTTGCAGTATCTTGACACTGCCAAGTGCTTTAGACACACTGTTACTTAAAGTTATTTATTTAAAGTTATTTAAAAGAGGTTTAAAAGGTTCACATACTATAAAGAAGCCATTCTGTCACAATGAGTGGGGAAAAACCATTTCACTAACTGCACTGGAATAATTCCTTCACATTCTGCATGCATACTAAGGTAAAATGCTCACTTGCTTCAACTGATTAGCTTTGCTCAGGTGATTATCAATGGGTTTTGGTGGAGCCCATCCACAGAGTCAAGTTGCTTTTGTGTATCTTGTGTACTCAAAAAAATGTCTAATAATAATCCAAATCATTATCATCTTCATATTCTGCTTTCCCCCCAAAACTGGGATGCAAAGTGGCTTCCAAATTAAAATTATTATATAATTAAAAACATACCAAAATAAAGTTAAACTATCAGCAATATTAAAACAATTTAAAGCAAACACTTAAAATAATTTTAAAAAACTGTTAAAAACAGTACAATTCAACACATTATGCACCCTCCTTTTTTTTGTTTTTTGTTTTGTTCTAAAAGCCTGCTGGAATAAAAGCCTTTTTATCTGCTGAAGGAAGCACAACAAGCCATTCCATCATCCCTACGGAGGAGATTCGAGAAGCCTAGGGGCAGTCACTGAGAAGGCTCTATCTCATGTCTCCACCAACCGTATCTTTAAAGATGGTGGAACTGAAAGAATAGCAGTCCAAGTTCCAGTTTCTTCTCCTACACTATAATATTAACAACAACAACAACAACAATATAGCAACAACAACAACAACCCAGACAAAAGTGAACACATTCTACAGTTGAGGAGTGGAGGTGAAGTGAAAAAGATAGGAGCATAGATAGTCATGTGGGTTTTTTTTTTTCCTCCATATGATGATTGGAAAAGATGCAAGCCATGGGATAAGAGAGCTTGCTCCTTCACATATTGGATTATTTTAGAATATGTTCTAAAAAGAACACTGAAATACACACTATACAGTTACATCAGTTTCATATAGAGGTGTATCTATATCATGTTTAGAGGGATAGAAGGGTTGGTGGGTGGGGAGGATGGGATACATTTTAATGTTTTAATGTATTTATATATTCCTGTAATGCCGTCTCGATCCACTGGGAGAGGAGGGATAAAAATAAATAAATATTATCATCATCATCATCATCATCATCATCATCATCATCATCATCTAGAGTGGGGCACCTAGGATGCATGCCCTGGGCAACAATGCCAGGGGGCACAAAAAAGCCAACTCCTGGGCCTGGCCCACCACTGACCCTCCACCCTCACTGGGGTCCTTCCTAGCCCAGTGTTGAGGCAATAGTGGCAGCTGCCACCCGCTGCCTGCTGCCACTCCCACCCCTACCTGAGTCTTTCCTGACCTAGTGCAGAGGCAATGGCAGCCCTCTTGCCCAGGTCTGGTTTGCTGCTACCCCCCTGCTGGGGTCTTCCTTGGCCTGGGGCAGCAGCAGCAGGAGAAGTAGCACCTAAGGGTGCAACTTCCACGCTTGCCCTAGGCATTGTTGACCCTAGATACACCACTGGTTTCATACCACTTCAACTGTCATGACCACCTTTTATGGAATCCTGGGATTTGTAATATTGTGAGGTGCATAGAACCATCTGTCGACAGGCACTAAAACTTTCTAGGAGTACTTTACCAAATTTTGGATTGCAAGATTCCATAGAATGGAACCATGGAAACTAAAGTGGTATGAAACTGCTATAACTGTACAGTGCATATGCCCACAGAACTTGACAAGACTTTTTTCTCTCTTCCTATATACACTCATTAGTCACTACACTTCCCTGTAACTATAAAGATTCTTCTTGTTAGCAGAAACTTTTCAGTGCACTGAAGCTGGTATGTTCTAAGTTCTGCCACATGGGTTTATCATGCTCTACTGCTACTTGCCCCTTTCCTGATCCTTCTGCCTTTCTTCTCTTTCCAGTATATCTGGACTGCCTTTTGCAAACTGACCTTGGCTTGTGTCCAGCATGTGATGCCTTATTTAATCCACTGATTGAAGGTCAAATTAGATGTGATGCTTGTCATGTGGTCTGGTCTTGCAGAAATGATTTTCTTCTAACAAGGAGCCAGCATTTGGGAGAGAGGGAAGATTGGAACCATGGGTTGGAACAGGAGGGGTCAGCCTGTTGTATCTGCTGCAGTCTTGATCTGAACCATTCCACCATGACTGACGTTTGCAGAGGGAAGGAAAGTTTCAGTTGGTACCAATAGGAGTTCTTCCACAGCAAGTAGCAGCCATGAAGGGCATTCCAATTGGGACTGTGACAAGAGAAAGTATTAAAGACCCCCAGGCCTGATCAGTTTGACTTCTTTTGCTGACTATATGTCAAAAGAAAATCGCTGTGCTTGTTTGGCCCCAAGAAACGCAGGACTGACATTGTTATTTTTTAAAAGAATAGCTCATTGCTCCTTGGCTGCTGCTTCCCCCCCCCCACACACACACAAGAAGTATGTTACTTGTTCCTTGCTGCTTATGAGAAATGAATGATATGACATGTTATTAACACATTTCTGTTGTTTTTTTTAAAGGGGGAGAAAATCAGTAACAATGCCCAGCTCCACACACCTCTTACTGAAACAACATTTCTATGACAGCAAGTAACATGCCCCTCATTACATCCCCACATGCCCACAAATTTCTCTCATTTTCAGGAAAATATTTAAAAGTAAATGACATTTTCCCTTGTTATTTGGAAGAACTAAGATGCAATGGGCTACTTTCAGGCTCTGAAAAAGACTTAGATGTGGAAAATACAAACTCATCTCTCTTTCCCTTTGAAATAGCACCTGTTTTTGCTGCAGACAGGAGACAAAAAACAGTCGATGAGCAGGGGGGAACTAGGCTTGTCAGCCATGTTTCTACAGAAAACAGTCTTGATCAGAGGCCTGGGTCAGCATGTTCTGTCAAGTACATGCTCCAAGGAGTGAAAAAACAGGGGAATCATTTTTAAGTTCCTGGAAAAAATCTTACCAGCTTTCTTCATCTGCTCTGACCTTCTCCATCTTGCTTGCTTCTTGGCCTCTGTTTTCAGTGCCCCTGTCCACCTGCCTGGCCGTCTCATCTTATCTTCTATATCTGGAAGCCCCCAGGTAGCAGCAAAACTTCCACTGGTATCTGTCACAGTAGCCTGGCATAAAACTGGAGTAACAGCACAATGACTGATCCCACCCATAATAAGAAGAGACAGATCTTTGTCCATCGGTGAGATCTGCTGACCTTTCACCAGCTTTATTACCAGTGTTTGGAGCACAGGAGATGGAGTGGAAAAATGATAAATTGTATCTCTTCAGATTAACTTCAAATAGCTCAACAACAAGTGCTGCCTAAACTGAAATTTTATTCCAAACACAAAAGTCTTGTGACTTCACCTTACTGCTCCAAAGTCATAAACATGTAGGTACCCTGGTGGCTTCTAAAGAGAGAGAGGGAGGGGTACTGATCTAGTATATGCTTTTTTCCCCCTTTTGAACTGACTGAAAACTCTTGGCACCATTAGTAATAGCAATTTAAATAAATAAATAACATCTATTATCAGGGCATGTCTGAGTCAGAGCACCAAATGTTGCCTTCCCTTCAGAGTCGAAGTGCATAGTTCCTTTGACTGGTCAAGTGATTTTGGCACCTCTGGGAGCACATCTCACAAGCCCCTCACTCCATTCTGGATGGCAAAAAAAGTAACTTTGAGGCAGTCATATTTTTTCAGCATGATCTAACTCTTACGGTTGCTGTGAATATAGTGGAGAAGAGGAGAGTCATATACACTAATGACCTCCTTGAAAAAAAGGTGAGGTACATATGAAATAAATAAATAAGCTATACATTAAGTAAGTAATCATTTACTGCTCTTTAATGATATCCCAGATTTGGTGCAGTGACAGCTGCCTTCCTCTGCCCAGTGGTAGGGCAGGCACTGGTTTTTCAAGATTAATTTGTGAGAACATGAGTCATATAGTCACTGCCAGCAGCCATATTTAATAATCACTCATATCTTCCTCTCTTCATATTCTGACCCTTTCCCCTTATTCCCTTAAGAAACTCTGATTTGTACTTCTGTAGTTTTTACTTTAATCAATAGCTAAATTTGTGTGTGTGTGTGTGTTTTAAATCCATCTCATACATTTTTCTCTGGACAGACACACACGTACTGCAGACAATGGTGCCATTGCTCAGTTCATTCCTTACGGTCATTGGAATACAAAAGGAACACAAACAGGCTTCTGTTTCCCAAGCCTAGCCAGGTTAACCCTGGATGCCACTCACTGGTGCCTTTCACCCAGTACAGAAATACAGCTGCTGCTGCTGCTGCTGCTGCTGCTGAAGGATCATGGTCTTCTTTCACTTGAATCTGGGCTGGCTAGAAGTACAGTAGCTATTATCTGTTGACAGACACAGATTTACTTCTTGGAAAACATATTATTATGTTTGTATTTTTGTGAGTCCTGATGATCTTCAAAACAGGATTTCCTAAATAGTGGTATTAGTTGCAGAAATAATGGTTCTTTTCAAAAAGAGAAGCAACAGAGGTTGAGAACAATACCATTTTACTTGAAAGCCCTCATGCCCTAATGCTAAGCATTTGGAGGTTGAGTGGAAAAAAGGGTGTGGGCTTTCCCCAGAGTGGAAAATGAAAGCTCAGAGACATCTGCCCTTGTTATTATACTGCATATTCTGGATTTAAATCCTGACTTTCAAAATAATGTAGGGTGGGGAGGGTGAGGATATGGCCTCTGGCTGTAGTACACATATTTAGATATAGGCCCTTTCTACACACGGAGGAAGAAAACGGTGAAAACGGAGCTTATCTGAAACCGGGTAAGTCTGTCACCACGTGGAGCAGTGCGTTTTTGCTGCTCCACACTCTTCGGCGTCCCGCGGCATCCTGCGGTGCCCAAAATGGTGGCTTGTGGCTGGCGGCGGCTCTCCACCAACCGGAGAAGCTCGCCAGCTGGAAGCCCGCCCCTGGCAGGTCTGCAGGCACGCCCTTGCGTGCGCCTGCAAATCTAAACCGGGTGCTGCAATGGGGTTGCACACCCCATGCTTTTTAAAAACCTAATGAAAAGTGGTTTTTAAAAAGCACGCGGCGGTGCCACTTCCGGTCGCCCTAGCGCGGATTGGGGTGTGGAACTATGCAAAAGTAGTCTGCCCCAATCCACTTTACAGTGTAGATGACCTCCGTCAGAGGTCACTCTACACCGTTTTTTAACCCCCGTGTGGAAAGGGCCATAGTGTATGGTGCAGTATTGGACATAGGCTGGAGAGATCTCGGTTCACGTATATCATATATATCTTCTGGTGTTCTTTCCAATGGTTTTGATTTGCCTAGACATACCTTCCTGGTGCCAAGTCATTGTGAGCAGTCATCCACCTTCACCTTTGACCAATAGAGTGTTTTCCCAGCATCCATATTCCTTTGTGCACAGCACAATAGAGACCATTCGTGAATATGTGTTCCATTGTTACCGTGGTTTCTGGGGTCCCTTGGGGGACACCTCGATGTGCTCCAAATCAGAAAAGGGTGGGGAATTTAATGGAGCACAAGCAATAGCAGAGCGAGAGGCAGAGTAACCTAGCGAGATTTTTTACCCAGTTTTTACAGAGTCAGGCCAAGCCAAGAACAAGACAACGTATAAAATAAATGGTTTTATTGAATGAAAATGTTCTCACACATCAATGCAATCACTTACTCACTCAAGCAAGAATGATTGAGAAGTAAAATAGAGGAAAGTTGGATAGGGGGATTTCAGATGGGGTGATACTGCACCTTTCCTGAAATCCTTAATCCGGGAAACGGCAAACAAACACGAACTCAGCGAAGAAATGGCTGAGGGGTTTACTCAACTAGCAGAATGACGGTCTGCTAGCATGGCAGTGAGTTCTCTGAAAAAGGAGGAGAAATGGGTTGCTAGTTATAGAGCTGAAAACATGTCCTGGGGAACAGATGGCTGCATTTTTATGAAGATGGATTTCAGCTTTGTAGTTCAAAGAAAATACAGCCAGACATCCTTTTAGTTCCCTGCAAGACGGTTATCTTATTGGGGGGGGGGGTGCTCGGCTCCAAGGTGTCACTTTCCAGGCTGTTGGCACTGTTTATTTGGTCCCAGAGACCTATTGCCTCCTGTTGGTGTTATTCTTGCTGATAATCCATTCCAATGGACTGTGAGAACCATTTCAAGATTCACCTAAGATGTGTGACAGAAAACAGGGCTACTCTTTGATCTATCTCCATAGCCTACATGTCATTCCAGTAGATCTCTATGGCTCACTATGTTTGATATAAAATAATTGTGATCCTCAGGACATAGCATGTAGGTAGGGTAACACCATGTTCTGCATGGAAGTTGCATAGTGCTACTGTTCGACATGGAGGTTGCATATGGGTAACATAGCATACCTCCACCAGAGGACATGTCCACTATGCTGTGATGATGTAGTACTGTGGGCACTACGTGTCAAACTAATCTTGAGTGGAAGATACCAGGGCTCTTTCACATTGTGGAGTTATAGGGCTTTGATTCCACTTGAATTCCATGGATCCATGCTATGAAATTTTGGAATTTGTAGTTTGCTGAGGGATTTAGAACCTTTTACCATACTCCACTGAACTACAGCATCAAAGTTCTCTGCCAGAGAATTCTCACAAAACTACAAATCCCAGGACTCCGTAGGACATAGTTCGTGATGATTAATTAAGGTGGTAAAAAACTGACATAGCTGTATAGTGTGGATGCACCCATAATCTTCAGGGCTAACCTAATTTGTAGAGTTGGACTGAAGACAGAACAGAAAGTGTACTCAGAATTGTTGACAGGGAGGAAGAAAGAAAGAAAAGGAAAGGCAAACATTCAGGGGCAATGTTTCATAGGCTTTGTGATGGAGAGATGACCCAAAACGTTAATAAGAGATTGCAGATACAGATGTAATTTGTGCTGCAATCAAAAGGGGCAACAAAAACCATTCATGCTACACAATTATAGCACTCTTATTCCACTTTAACCGCTGTGGTTCCACCCACTGCAATCCTGGTGCTTGTAGTTTGATGACTCACTGGAGTTTCCCGGTTGAGAATTATAAATGCCCTTCCCTAAATGTGTCAGCCCCAGAATTCCTTAGGACAGAACTACAGCAGTTAAAGTGGAATAACAGTGCTTTTTTTTTTTAGTCTGAATGGGCCCCTGGCATCAAAGTATTCACTCAGCAAACATCTCCATGAGCATAAACCAGGCTACACACTAGCCCCAGCCCTCTAGATTATAGCTCTCAGTCATTAGCTTGGCTAGTGCTCAAGGACTATCAGGAGTTGTCATAGAAAACATCTGGCAGACACCAGACTGGTTTTATCCCTCTTCTGCACCAGAACACCAAAGTAACAGCATACACAACTGAAATAAATGGATATTCTTCTGCCAGTCCTCTGTCCTTGATTCCATCTCCCTCTGCGGTGCTCTGTAAATGAATAATAATATGAATAATCATAAGATGATTGAAGTCAGAAAAGAGCTTTTGATCTGAGTAATAGAAGATCTGCTCTGAGAACCAAAACAGTGGCTTGATGTAAAAGGAGGGAGTGAAACTGTAGCTCGAAGGGGAAGGAAACAGAGCAGACTGAATGGAAAAAAAGATGCCCAGCCAATTCAGCAAAGGCCAAGTACAAATCGGCACAGTTCCTGTTTACCGAAACAGGGTATGCAGAAAAAGGTTTCTAGATGTGCATAAAAAGGGAATGGTAATGTGAGAGGGTGGGAAAACTGAAGGGGTTAGGTTAGGACAGTTACTATAAGACAGCAGAGAGACTGGTGGGGGAGAGAAAGAGGAATAAAAGGCGTAATTAAATGATTGGGGAGGGTGAGGTTGAAAAGCTTTTTTAAAACACACACACACAACAACCACCACCACCATATAATAATGATGTTTTTCACGCTGCTCTTTTCTCTGAATAGCTGGAAATGTTCCAGTTGTTATGAGGAGGGATATTACATATCTGCAGCAATCACAAAGAGCCTGTTAAGATAAGTGTTGGCTGATACAAGCAGTAGCCTTTTTGCAGTGTCTACAAGCTGGGATAACACTCCCATTGTTTGCTTGATCCTTCGCCTTTTCCCCTAAAAGGAAAAGGCTGGCCAGGATATATGTGTGTGTGTGTGTGCGTGTGCGTATGTGTATGAAAGAGAGAGAGAGAGAGAGAGAAAATCTACAGTAGCCTTTTTGCCTTAGCAATAGTCTTCTTCCTCTCCCCGCCTTTGTTTTATGTGCAGTCAGAGCTGGGAAAGTTACTTTTTTGGACAATTGCTTCCAGAACTCCCCTGAAAGCCATAGTCCAAAAATGTAACTTTCCCAAGCTGTGGGCAGTGAATAGCCATATTATGTGAATCCCTCAAGCTTTTGTGTTGTGCCTATAGCAGCTTCATTTAGCCACAGAACAGGATTTCAAAGAGAACGGTTCAATAACGTTCATTCCCAGTGAAAAAGGTTTCTATTTGCAGAGGTTCACAGCCTGCTATAACATAAAGGCATGGGCGGGGGAGAGACAAGGGAAGTCAGCTCCAATTTCAGAAAAGGCAATTCAAACCATTTAAGAACTTACTGGCTCATTTAACTTGGACAAAGGTCGAGCTGACCGTTGCTGTTGTTGTTTTGTGCCTTCAAGTTGTTTCCAACCTATGCAACCCGAAGTCAAACCCAAGGTCAGCCAGTAGGTTTCCATGGCTGAGTGGGGAATCCTGCCCTGGTCTCCAGGGTCGTAGGCCAGTGCTCAAACCACTGTACCACACTTGCACTCTCTACCAGGCTGACCCTACTGTTAATCAAAATGTGCTGGCACCCTGGGAATTGCCAAAAAAAAAAAAAAAAAAACAGCAAATGGCTAATTTATTTATTTTTATTGTATTTTTATTGCCAAGGAGTAAAGATGAAATTTTTTGCCTTGGTCTGGTCTTGAGTAAAAAGTTTGCACATTGCTTCCAGTCTCCTGTCAACTTCTGGCAACCCTCATGGATTTCATAAGATTTTCTTAGGCAAGAAATAATAGAATATTAGAATTGGAAGAGGTCATAAGGACTGTCTAGTCTAATCCTTTGCTGTATAGAGATACACAATAACAATACTCCTAAAAGATGTCCATCCAATCTTTGAAGATCTTTGAACAAAGACCTTCAAAGAAGGAGAGTGCAGCTCCCCAGGCAGTTTATTCCACTGTCAAACAGTTCTTATAGTAACGAAGTTCTTCCTAATATTTAGGTGGAATCTCTTTTTTTTGTAATTTGAATCCATTGGTTCTCATTCTGGTTTCCAGAGTAGCTGAAAACAAACTCACTCCATCTACATGACACCCCTTCAAATATTTAAAGATGGCTGTCATGTCATCTTTCAGTCTTTTCTTCTCCAACCTAAATATACCCAGTTCCCAGAGTCATTCCTCATAAGGCTTGGGATCAATATCCTTCTTGAACTGTGGTGCCCAAAACTGGACACAATATTCCAGATGAACTCTGACCAAAGCAGAATAGAGTGGTACCATTATTTTCCCTTGATCTTGACACTATACTCAGTGGTGGAGCTTGGAGTGTGTGGAGAGGGGGAGGGGGTGTGGTGATGATGCGAGGGTGTGTGGCCACTGTGCGTTGTGGCATGACCACGGTGCGTGGGGGTGTGGCCACAAGCCGGGACACCCCAAAAACATTGCCAACTGGGGCAAACCGTCCTCCCACCCCCTGTCCCTAGATGACTGACTATACCCCTGTTGATGCAGTCAAGAATTGCATTCCATTCTATCATTGTGCATTTAATTTTTCCTGCCTAAATATAGTACCTTACATTTATCCCTGTTGAAAATAATTTTCCTGCACCACCAGCACATTAAAAAAAAAAACCGCTTAGTTTTGACCCAGCTCTCCATTCTGTCAATATCATTTTGAATCTTGATCCTGTCTTCCGGAATATCTGCTACCCACTCTAGTTTGGTGTTATCTGCAAATTAGATAGCCATGCCTTCTGTTCCATCATCTGAGTCATGTTAAACAATAGCGGACCCAGAAGAGAACATTGAGGCACCAGTGAAGAGCAAGGTGCAATATAACTTGTAGCACTTGGTATTCCTTGGGAGTCCCCCATCCGAGTACTAACAAGGTCTTTCCTTGCTTAGCTTCCAAGAACAGTTGGGATGTGCTACCTTGTAGATGAGAGAAGGGATCTCATTTGTACTCTACTTCAGGTAGGAAAATGTGCTGGGCCAAGCCTGTGCCCCTGGGCAAAGGAGATAGTGCCATTTGAAACTCCTTAGTTCTCCTGCAACTCTCTTGTGATGATGTCATGTTTAAATATTTGAAGGGATGCCATGTAGAGGAAGGATGGGACTTGTTTTCTGCTGCTCCAGAGACCAGGACAAGGAGCAATGGATTCAAGCTGCAGGAAAGGAGATTCCACCTGAACCTCAGGAAGAACTTCCTGACAGTCAGGGTTGTCTGGCAGTGGAATATGCTGCCTCGGAGTGTAGTGGAGGCTCCTTCCTTGGAGGTTTTTAAGCAGAGGCTTGATGGCCATCTGTCGGGATTGATTTGAGGGTGTTCCTGCATGGCAGGGGGTTGGACTGGATGGCCTGTGTGGTCTCTTCCAACTCTGAATTTCTATGATTCTATGATTCTATGTCAAGTCCAAACTTGATATGATGTTAAATTTTACTTTGTATTTAACATATGCAGGTATTTTAAATACCAGGTATTTAAGATCAGCTGGGAAAGGGATAATAATTAACAGAACCAAGGTAGGCAGTTCGCATGTGGTATTTTAACAGCTTGCTCCTATGTAGTCATCCTGAGGAAGCTCTCTCCTCTGAAGCGGGTTTTTTTTTAATGTGCTGGTGGTGTAGGAAGCCCCCCCACTGGCATCAATTGAAGATTTCTTCACAGTGCCTTCAGAGGAAAAAAATTCCTCAGAACCACAGGAGGAAAAGAAAGGATTAAATTCCCCTTCCTTGCTTACTTGAGCCCATTAACTATCAGCACTCCCCTTGATACTTTCATTAAAAAAAAAAAAAGGTGGCGGGGAGATTGTACACTAAATGCATTTTACTTAACCACTAGTTTGGTCCATTGCAGACAATCAGATCTACTATTAGGCAGAGTGAGGTGGCTGTTTCAGGAAGAACAGTTTAGATGTTATGGAAGTTCACAAAAATGCTGGTTAATTATTTGCACTATTATTATTATGCTTTTACCACCAGGGAATGGGAGAGGTGTTTGGGGGATTTTAATGACTTCAGATACCAAAAAGAACATGATTGTCTTTGAGAACTATCCAACTTATTTTGAGGGTGGGGGTGGGCAGGGTGTGTCATCACTTGCTGCTTTGCCTCAGGTAGAAAAATTACTTGGACTAAGCCTAAACCATACAAGCAGCCCCCATGCCCCATTGAATGATAGAAGATGGCTTGTGGCAACAGACATATCAACTTTCTATATAAACTGATGTAAACAGCCTCAGTTATTCAGCTAATTACAGTAATTTCAAATTGTAATTCCTTCCCCTCAAATAATCTGCTTGATCCACCGGGGGGGGGCTTCATGGCTCTATTTCTGTCCTATTCTCCCACTCCCTGTTCAGGCTTATTTAGCTCTGCCTTGGAAAAAATTCCTTTTCTTTATTAGAGTTCTTTCGTGGTTCATACATTGCAAGTGCATGCTGGCCATGCTTTGTCCATGTGTGCAGATGATAATGCTTTGTGTGCATGCATTATTAAATGGCCCTGTGAGATTTTACAGTTCAGCCACTATTATGTGCATATTGAAACTTGTCATCACAAATTACTCAGTGAAGCCCAATCATACGAAGCGGTTCTGTCTGTAGGATTTGAAAAGAGAGAAACAGCATGTCACGTGCATTCACAATAGGTAAGTCTGCATTCAAATATTTTGCTATTCAAAGTGTTTTAATATTCTAAAAATGCAATTTTCTCTCATTAAGCCTTGTTATGTATTGTATGATTATTTGCTGGTTGATTTGAAAGGAAGTTGTAGACACAAATCAAAGCCAGGATGGGATGTTTACTCTGAAGACACAGCTCACTGATTTATCATTTAGCTTACTCCCAGGGAAGGGAAAATAGGAAGTTCTCTGCAGGTCAGACAATTTGCCAGCCTTGCTCACTGTTTTTTATTTATCTCTTTATTTGATTTATATGTCACTGTTCTCCAGCACCTAAAAGGCATCAGATCCCATTTAATCTTGAAAGCTAAGCAGCATCAGCTCTGGTTAGTACTTGGATGGGAGACCACCAGCAAACACAAAGCACTGTAGGCCATGTTTCAGAGGAAAGAACTGGCAAAACCACCTTTGAGTTTTCCTTGTTTAAGAAAACCCTATGAAATTCATGGGGTCACCATAAGTTGAGAGGTAACTTGAAGGCACGTACACACACAGTTTCCAAAAAATGGCACTTAAAGTGACTCTTCTGGCTTAATTGGCAGATATCTACTTGAGTTTTTAAAAAATGTCTTTTCTAGTCAGCTCTTAAGAGTCTTAGGCAAAGAGAGGTCTTTTCTGTCACCTGTGACCCAAGTCTGTTAAATGGAAGTCCTAGGGACTGAATTTGAACTGTTCACCATGCAAAACGTGATGAGCTCTATTACTGAGCTGTGGTGCTTTTGTACAGTTGTGGTCCCCCACGGCCATAATCCTTGCCATCCTTAACTCTCAATTATTTTTGGTAAATCAATGAACAAACCTTCTTTCCTCCTTTAAAAACGTGTGTTTCCCCTCCAACTTATCTCTGCTTTTAAAAATCCTTGATATTTCTTCCTCCCTTCATTCATATCTGTTTCCCAAATAGCTGTATTTTGGGCCCACATTAGGCATATGTAATGCAAGTCTGTGCCCAAGGCAATACCAATAAACAGAAAAGAAATTTCACAGCCGTGAAAACTTCTGTGAAACCTCATTAGGATACTCCATGTAGAAACAGGAGCTGAATTATGAAAGTCATAATGGGTATTTGCTCAACATGTTAATCTTTGTTTAACATTGTTAAACTGCCACTTTTACTTGAGGAGATAAAACAAATCTTAAGAGAATCTTGTGATGCCTTAATACCGATATGATCTGGCATAATTGTCTGTGGAACAGAGTGCCCCTTTTCTCCCACTTTTTAAAATTGTCTTTTTTTACTGGTGTTAGATGAGAATTTTGCTTAGTTATTTTTTAATGGGAATTTCCCCAAAGTTCTGAATTTCTTCATGCATTCAGTGGAAATACGTTGAAATTTTAATAGTATTAATGCAGGGGAAACCAAAAAGGATAGGTTTACCCACCCAGATACAGACCTTTGAGCACTTAGTTATTAAAGATATGTTTTCAACTTTGGGCTCCTAAAAACTGGTCAAAAGCCTCAGGATTTGGCATGAGTTGTACCTGTACTTACTTGGATTTTTAAAAATATCCATACATATATCTTCTCTTCCAGTCTATTTCTCATGACTTCTGTGGACTTATTGTGGCTTTTTAAACCTAGGGGAGGCTGTGTGTGCCTTTTTCCCCTCTCAGTTCTGGGAATTTCCAATTCAAGCGAGGGCACATTCCCAAATCTGTATACTTTGGCCCTTTCCTCACGAGGTGAATGAATCACTCCATGCCGTTACTCACCGACTCTTCTTGGGTTGAAGCAACATGGACTCTCCCTTAAGCCCTTCTGCAGGGCTCCTCCATTTGGTCCAAGCTGAATTGGAGCAGTGTGAGGTCTGTAGATCCGCACTACTCAGACTTACAAAATGGCGGCTTCCTATTCTTCATGGGTCCAGACCAACCACTGACGCTGGCCACGCCCAGAGCCCACCCTCTGCTGATCACAGGCTCACATTGGTGCGAGCCTGTGCATCTGCACAAGTAAGGAGGAATGCAATGGTACACTCCAGAAGACTGAAAGACCAGATTTTTCTGGTCTTCACTTAGCATGCTGGAGGACCATTGGGGGCGTTTTGGATCAGACTAAGGTGTGGAACTAAGGTAAATAGTCCAAAACCTAGTCCGATCCAAGGTGCGGATGACCTCCGTGACAGAATGCCTTGGCTCGTTTTAACTTCCTGGTGTGGGAAGGGCCATTGTCTCATTTCTATCTGTTTTGACTGAATATGTAAGAGGGCATGTGACTTTTACCAAGAGATTTTCCTCTGACATTCATTTTCTCTTTGCATTTCTGGTTACCAGACTGACTGTTTCTTCTCCTCCCTCTGTTTCTTTTACAGTTATGATGCTAAAGAGGTATAGCAATTTGTCACTACAAGAATTTTTTAAAAAAATTATATGTGAGACAGGGAACTTGCATAGTAGGGGAGGAGCATGGAGAGGAATAGACAAAGTCCATAGAGAATAAAGAAATTCCACCCACACCATGGTTAACAACACATCAACAGGGGAAAAACTGTAGATGAAACCCAACTGTATTTAGAGCATGACCAGATGTGGGAGTGGGAGCAATAATTACAAGGTGTAAAATCCAGAAACAGAATAGCCCAGTGTTTACCAGAAGTATCGGGCCATGAGGAGGACCCCAACCTTTGTAGCAGTGATTTGGGGTGGTCATTTCCATGCCACCATCTTCTTTGAATAGGTTCTTCAACTTTCACAGCTGCATGGCAGGTGGGTACAACTATTTATTTGTTGGAATATTTATATTCCAACCTTTATCCGAAGATCTCAGTGTGACTTACAATAAAATCAACTTAAAACATAAATAATTGTTGTTGTACCATACCCTGGCCTGACACCAGACTGAAATGGGTCTAGATAATCTGTTTCCAAGAACGTATGAAGTTCCCCAGCCACCAAAATTTCAAGCATCTTGCCCAAATATGGAATATTATTGATAAGATGGTAGTTAATGTATGACCTCTGGGTTCAAGGAGGTCCTCTTCGGGAAAGGGTGCACTACAGCCTCCTTCAAGACTGTAGCACCTCCCCCTGACATAGTGAGGTACCCATCCAATCAATCAATCAATCAATCAATCAATCAATCAATCAATGTCTGCTAGATCTTAAGAGCCAAGATGAGCAAAGGACTACATATGGTGGGATGGACTGACTCATCTTGTCCACTTTATCAGGCTGCAACAACTGAAACTGATCCCAAGAAAATTGACTAGACGATACAGTGGACTCCTTACACTCTGCAAAAACTGTGGCAACAAGTTCTGAATGAACAGTGAGGACTTTATGCTCAGAGTGCCTAGCAAATTTATCACAGTAGGCAACTGAGGGTCATGACCTCTCTGAGCCTGGCCTCAGTAGGCTCTTCACCAATCAGAAAAGCTCTACTGGACAGTATGCTGAGGATAAAATAGAGGAGGCATAATAAATTATTTTTTGCTACCTCGTCTGTGGTATCACAGGCCCAATTAAAAATCTTTGCCAAATTTTGGTCATAGTCATTCTATGACCTTTGCCACTTGTACTCTAGCCATTGTCCTGCCTTTGTGTAACTTGATCCTCTCCATTCGATGAATAACTGTATGTACTAGATTTAGCCAGTGCAGATGGGTGAGATTTTCATTTGATAAGAACTCACCAACACCTGTATAAATAAATCTTCATAAATCTGATGGAAAGAAAAAGCAGAATGGCAAGTTCATTTACCCTTACCTATTATGAATAGTTTCTATGATAGAGCTGTATGTAGTTTGCTGTTATTATGTGTCTGAGATAAATTGCTTTAAATGTATGTAAAGGTCTTCCAGTACCACTTAAAATGTTGTTATAAATATATATCTAGGCATCACATTAATATAATGGATAAAGGTATGTCTTGCTTTTGTAGAAGGAAAAACATCTGCAGAGGCTTATTCTGGAGAAGCTGCATTTTCAATATAACTCCCCCCACACCTTGTACAGCCCATTAATTTTTGCTACAAGGATAATATATGCACAATGTAGTTATGCCCGTCTAGAAATCCAGTGCAAATAGGTTTTAAAGTGTAGCAAGGCCATTTTCAATGCAGCCGAGGTGGGGTGGGGGTCCATAGCCAAAATTTGGGTGGTGGGAAAGAGAAGAATTTTGACATTGGCAACTATAAAAGAAGTTTTTGTGGAAAAATGGTTTTCTCAGGTAATGAGAAACATAATCCCCAATTAATAAATTTTAATTAGAAAGTATGTTGTGAGGCTTCCAAAAAAAGGGCAAATCAATATTTTCCACACGCAAAATCATTGTGTAAACTACACAACAGAAACTAGGAAGTTAATGTACAGAGTGCAAGTCATCCGAGTGTAATGATTTGAACTGTTTATAAAGTCTAATGAGCTGTGATTTCTCTGCAAACTTGAAGATAAACAAGTCCATTTGAAATTCCTTCAAATGTGTTACTTTTGAAAGCCAAGATTATTACATTTGCTTTTCTCTGATGAAGTATGGAACGCCTCGAGGGTTTCAGCACATGTGTCAATGTTGAGGATGAATGTTCACACAGAGCTCCAGATGCACTAAAGGATCCTTCTGCAACATACAAAGTGGGTGTGCATGGAAAAGCTTCTTTTTACAGGTACAATATATTAGTAAAGTCATTTTTCAGGGGTCTACCATATCCTTTTCTTTCAGTTCCAAAACTGTCTTTCTAAATGATTCACTGCAATGCTAGAAAATTGGGGATAGAAAGAAAATGTCATGGGCAGAACAATGCCCTCATTTGTCACTATGCCCCTGCCTGTAAGGATAGGGAAGACCCCCCCAAAAAAAAATCAAGGAGGGGGTTTAGGGAAGACACTGATAGTCAGTGATGTATTTAAGTCTTTTAATCCAAGTCTCAAGTCAAGTCTCAAGTCTCTACCTTCAAATCTCAAGTCAGGTCTCAAGTCATTGAAGACACTTTCAAGTCAAGTCTCAAGTCTGGAAGCCAACTTTATACCCCAACCAAAATTCCAGAATTATTGGACAGAGTCAAATAAAGTCAGTTTTAACAATTTGAGCAGAGTCAGCTCTCCACATTTGCAATTTTGCCATCTGCAGATTCGGAAGTGGGAAATATCTTACTCTCCATTACTGAAGATCCAAACGCTTTAGAAGGAAGGATCCTTCCTCCTCAAGTCCATTGCCTAATACATTTGCTGTTTCTCTCTGAGAAATGTGCCCTGCACTTTGGGGCTGAGTCTTGTCTTTTGCTCTTAGGAAATGTTTTAGAAAGCTCCTCCGATATGCAGTGGGGACAGGCTGCTGAGCTGACCTCAAGTCTGCTTCAAGCTCATTGCCTAACCTGTTTGCTCTTCCCCTCTGAGAAATGCACCTGCACTTTGGGCTTGAGACAGATTGTCATGTGACCAGTAGGCAAAAAGACGTGGAAGTGTTGTTCAAAGTTGTACGGTTTCTGGATGAATGCGTTATGTTACTGAACCAAGGGCAGCAAGTCAGTCATTAAAAATATACAAGTCTCAAGTCAAGTTGAGTTAGTGCATCATTTATGGCTGAGTTAAGTCACTGAAGTGACTTAAGTCCGACTTGAGCCTGAGTCTATTGACTCGAATCTATATCACTGCTAATAGGTTTTAGCTGGGGTTGCCAGAGTAAAAACTGGAAAGGCCTCCTTTACTTTTAATGGTTGTGTCAATGTGGGAATTTCAGTTGTGTGACAAGAAGTACCTGCTGGAACTTCCTCTTCTACAGAACCATTAAAGGTACAGGAACCATCTCCAGTTTTCAGTCTGGCACCTAGGCCCTAAAAACTGACTGAGAATTTAAAGGTCATTATGCATTTCTAAAAGAGGCTCAAAGAAGAATATGAAGTGGGATGCAATAAAGTCGACTCGCCTTGACGGCTGTAAAAGGGGACTAGACAAATTAACCAAGGAGAAGGCTTTTTATGACTACTGATTATGATGAGTATCAATTTCCGCCAGTTCTAAGCATTATACAGTCAGCCCTTCACATGTGTAGCTTGTTGGGGGAAAGGGATGGGATGGGAAGAGGTCATTTGCATTCACTCTTTCACAGCTGTGGGAGGGTGGAAGGGGAAAGGATAGGAAAAGGGAAGGCGTATGTGTTTGCTGACTTACTCACATGGGTGTGAAAAGGACAAGGAGATGGTACAGGTGGAAGGCATATGAATGTGTTCATTTACTCATTCATTTGCATGAGCGGTGAAGGGAGGGCATCACATTTGCTCACTCACATGGGCATGAAGCCACAAGGGGATGGGGTGAGTGTCTCTTTTCTTCCTCTTCCTGCTCCTCCATCCCATCCCATCCCATCCATCCCATCCCATCCCCCCCCCCGTCACCCCTGCAAGTGAGTGAGCAAGCAAGGGAACACACATGCAGCTGGGCCCAACTACCCCCCAGTAGAGGTATGTTTTTCTCTCTGTGTGTGTGTTAAAATATGGCTGGAGGGCTCAATAAACATAAATTCTCTAATGTAGACTGGCTTCTTTAAATTACATATTATAGTATACAGATCTATTTCTCATCATATCCATATACAATTATCCAGCTATTCAACTCCTTTAATATCTATATCCAGTTTTCTTCTATTACTGTCTTAATTGATCTCAAATCATCAAGTTTTTTTGTCTGCTTTTTATCCCGCAGATTTATTGAGATCACGATAAGTTACTTAAATAGAGGTTCTATCAAGAGGTGAGGGGAAGTTATAAGAGAAATGGATAGATTGTATGATAACATGGTAAATAAGTTTGTTTGTTTTTTAATTTGAAAATATGATAATACAAGTATGTAATGTGAATAACAGTTGTTTTAATAAAAATATTATAAAGAGGAAAAAAAATATGGCTGGAGGGCTTATGATATTTGTGGGCTTTCTACTTCTGTGGTGGTCCTGCACCCCTAACCCCTACAAAAGGAGGGATGAACATGTTTGGAATCCCAGTTGCTGGGTAACACGAACAGGGGGCTATTGTTCTCATTTCTTTTGTGTTGGGATTTCATACTGATCTGGATGACCAATATGGAAACAGAACAGAATAGGCCTTTGGCCTGATCCAGCAATACTCTTCTTATGTTCTTATCATGGAATTCAGTACTAAGGGGAAAGGGAGAGCTTCCTCCAAACTGCTTTAAAATGATAAAAATATACTCCTTCCATCAGTCAGGGGTCAAAGTGGCTGTAGGGAAGCTACAATTGTTAGTGGGAAGAAATGTCATGAGAAGAATGAGCTGCCTTTTCTTCCATACCATTTCAACCTTGGTTGAAGGAAAGATATATAAGGACAATAATGTGGCACAGAGTTACATAATTACATGTAGTATGCAGTTCTGCCTTCATGGAATGGAACTATGCCTGTGATTTTGCAGAGGCGTTACCAGTCTTTGGCCATCCAGATATTCTGGACAAGAACTCCCACAATTTCTCACCACTGGTTATACCGGCTCGGAATTTGGGGAGTTGAACATCTGGAGTGTCCAATTTTCTCAACTGCTTGTGTAGATGTTATTGTATACTGTGCATTATATTGCACTGCTGAAAACTGTAATGGACACTACAATGGTGTGTGGAACTAGGATCTGATACTTTGAGTGTTCATTTTTAACACCCCAGTATCATGGATCTTTGTGCAGCAGAAAACATAGGGTGTACAGTATTGTACCTTAAAACTGATCGTTCACTTAAGATTTGATGACAGGATCCCCAACAATAGATGGAACACACTATGTGATAGTCTGAAACACAGTTTCCTATTAGATATTGCCACGGACTCTACTGTTCAGGGCTTTAAGAGCAATCCTGCAATGTTGAATTTAATCCATTTAACCTCCAGGCAATGCAGGCAAAGAGTAGAGCAGGAGAAATATGGTCATAGTTGTCAAGATCAGTAGAGTAAGCAGCTGTGTACAAGCTGCAAGTGGCAGAAAAGCACTGCTGGAAGCTCACAGAAGAGGGGATTACAAATAGAAACAAGGATACTTTGCCCATGGACCTTACTTGGCACTGGGGCTTTGAAGATGCTTCTGACTATAAACACAGAATGTCTCATGCATAGAGACATACTGTGATTCTACTCCCTTCAAGGCCTCTGTGTTATATCTACAGAGGCTCTCTTGTCAGTTCCAAGTTCACATTTAGTTGAGAGGTAGGAGTTTTTCTGTGCTGAACCTAGACTTTGGAATCCTGGCCATTACCCTTTGGTCTTGCTCCTTTCTTGCTGGTTTTCTCCTGCAGCAGTAGAATCTTTCTATTTGGAAAAGTGCTTCAGATTCTCAAACTTGCCTGCCCTAATTATTTGCAGGACTTGCTATTTTTAAAATGTTGTGGTTTTAAAATTCAAACTGTTTATTGCATCATGTCATGATGCCTCTTACTGTGCTGCTTTTAAAAATTATTTTGCTAGCTTTTTGTTTGCTTGCCCTTTTTGTATAGTCTGGTTTTAATGTTATTTTTGTAAGTTATCTTGAAGTATACAAGAAGAGAAAGGTGGAGTTCTTCTCCCATGACTTTGACTGTGTAGAAAGGGTAGGTCAAAGATATGATCCCTGGCCTCCTCCTTTCTGTTTCTTTTCCATTACTAACTTAATTTCCATCATAAAAATATAAGAACATAAGGAGAGGCATGTTAGGTCAAACCAAAGGCCTATCTAGACCAACATTCTGTTTAAACATGGCCAATCAGTTACGTATGGGAAGCCCATGAGAAGGACATCAGTGCAACTGTGCTCTCCAACTTGCCCTCCCTGCAGTTGATATAGAAAGGCATATAGTCATCCCAGCCGTTGATGAACCCATCCTTCCTGTATTGAGGGCTGAACTACAGTAGCAGACTTCTTTATTCATGTAGACTTCTTATACAATTTAGAAGCTCAGTCTTCCTACTTCTAAACTATGCAGGGAACCTACACTCCCCAAGAAGTCTCTCTAGTTCCCCCCCCCAAAAAAAAAAGTGAAAAAGGGAACAGAGATTTAACAAAAGAAGCAGTATCACTTTACTTCTGGTAATGTGTGGCTTAAATGGCCAAAGCGATTTTGCTTTCTACTGTAATATCCGACTACTTTAATTCTAGCTTCTTCACAGTGTGATGGTCTAACTGCTTCAGTGGACAAATCCAGCTGCTCCTTTACCATCACATATTCATCAACATTTCACAGATGAAAATTGAGATTTGTGTGGCCAAGCAATATCAGAATGCAGTCAAGATAACAGAAGTTATTAATAAGGAAGAACACATAAGCTTGGAGAGGCTACAGTGGGGGAGCTTGGAGTGCACGGAGAGGGGTGTGGGTGGAGGGGGTACAGAGGGGCAGGAGCTGGCTATGGCATGCAGGGGTGGGGCTACGGCATGCAAGGGCAGGGCTATGATGGATGGGTGGGGCTATGGCACACAGGGTGGGGCTATGACATGCGAGGGAGGGCAAGCAAGGAACCATGGTGCCCCCCCAAGATTGCTGCTGAGGACACGCCACCGCCATTTCCCCCTGTCCCTACACCACTGAGAGGCTGTGGTGGTTTGTCTTTACCTGAGCCTACTGGGAAAGGAAAGATTTCACCAGTTCCTCTCCTCTCTCCCTTGCTGAGTTAATTGAGTGCAAACCACTTTTCCATTGTGAACTCAGTTTGCAACTGGAAACAAAGGGGGGAAGTAGGAAGAGGAGAGTGAAACAGGGACATTTTAAAAGCATCTGAAAAAATGAGACAACAGTGGATTAATCAGGACTGTCCCAGCCAAATTGAGACAGTTGGAGTGTATGCCATCACTCCACCTCCATTATGGACATTGCCTTCCTCTTTTCCTTATATTCCATTCTCCTATCTAGTAAGGACTACACAACACAGTGCATTATACCATCATGCAATAGAGGGTGACTAAAATACATTTTTAATCCATCTGTACAGCATAGAATACTTTTGTGCATCAGATCTAATTTTAGGTGTATTGAAAATGCTTTATTTATGCAGAAGATATTCTTTATCCTTCTTATTTTTTGGATGTACTTTAAGAGCTTGGAGCTGAAGCAGTGCAAAAGAAAATGGTGGGAAGAGCTACCTGGCCTATGACAACTGGTTTCAAGTACCAAATGAAAACAGATTTGGAAAAAAGATGAACCAGTTGGTTATCAGCTCAGACAACAGACAGAGAATTACCAGGTGTCAGATTCCTGGCTTAGCCCAGATATTTTATGACAGAAAAAAAATTGTCTGACAAAGGTGTTATTGAAAATTGGCAACACTAGCTGTGAGAGATGTGGCAAACTAGGAGTTCTATCTATGGGCTTCTCCAGATGGGACCAATGTATTGGAAGGCTGTGGCATTTGTTGCTGAAGTTCTCACATTTTCTTCAAATATCCAAATATTTTTGTTGTTAGAGACTGTTTTCTGGCAATTCCCAGCACCAGCTGCAGCATTTTATTCCTCCTCTCTAAATGGGTTTCATATTAATTCAGAGACATATTGGAACAAAAAATTCTCCATTTCTTCTCCTCCTTACTTTTTTCCAAAATGTTTCTTAGAGTTATAGTGCATCAATGAAATGGCACATTGATGTTGTAACTCAAATGAAATTAAATTCAGAAAAGAGTCTTACAGTCTGAAGGGCATTTTTTTTCTATCTCAGCAAAACATACCTGTTTTGTTTTTGTTTTTTTAAAAAACAACTTGGAAGAGCCTTAGTGCAGATCCAAGGAATTGCTACAAAGAGGCCACAATAAGAATAGAGCAAGTGGATGCAGAGGCAATGATAATAAAACCTGATAAAACTGGACAACACCCAAGGAGCTATGTTGTGAGAACTTATGGTTCTTTAGCCTGATCTGGAAGAGCCCTACCTCTCTCTCTCAAGCTGAGAGGTAACATAATATAGTAGATGGAGTACTGGAACTGGATTGGGCAAAGTTGGGTTCAAATCACCACTCATTCATCAAACCAGAGTAGGAAACCTCAGGCCCTGAGGTTGAATCTGGTCCCATGTGGCCAACTGGACTTCTCCAGATCCCTTTGCTATGATACAACCACTTGGTAGCTTCCCGGCCTTCCTTTCTTAGCTACCTACACTAAGCCCCTTTCCACAGCTTACCTTCTTGCAACCTTCTTGTGGTGATCCTAGCACTCCCCATGGCACAGGACCAGCTCCCAGGAGAAGAAAGTGTGATGGACATGCTGCTTTTTCCCACAGCACAGCTAGGTACTTCCCCAGACTGCTCTGGGGGAGGAAGCATCGCCATAATGCTTCCTGCCCTTCCACAGGACAGGTAAGTGTGGAACGGTGGCATGATCATATGTCACTGACAGGGAAGACCTATCAATGCTTTAATCTGTGATCATGTGACCTGGGAATCAGAGAAGGATGGGACCTATGGCAGATGGGAGGGTGCTGCGGAAAGGGGCTGACATTTGGGGTCCTATTATTTTGTCTTCGGCCCCATCCACCACTGAAATGCAACCTCCAGAACTTAACTGAATTTCTGAAACTGAATTCAGCCTTCACACTGAAAAATGTTTCATACCTTTGATTAAACCCACCAGATAATGCTGGGCCTCTCAGCTTAAACTAACTCACAGGGTTGTTACATCGAGAAAGGGAAGGGAGAGTGACAGAATTACATATACTATCCTGAGTTTCTTCAAAAGCAAATAAGACAGAGCAAATAAGTTACAGAATCCATAAGGAAAAATAAGGGAGTAAGAATTTTCCTATGAAGTGTGGCATGATTTAAAGAGTTATAAATTGTAGATTACAGCCAGCCAGCTTTACACACAACTTGAACTCAGTGACCAAGGAGTTTCCTATGAGAAACCTACAAGCAAGAAATGAATACAATAACACCTTCCTGCTTTGTTCTCCAGCAACTAGTATACAATCATACTTCCTTTGACACTGGAGGTATGTTGTTGTTGGGTTGCCATTGCTGTTAATGTACGGGTTGCCTTTTAAAAGTTATAGCCCTTACAAGGCAGCTTACATAACTACAACACACATTAGAAACAAGCAAATTCACAGGACTTTTTTTTTTAGACTAAAGCATTGCCCAGTTACTTCAGACATTAATAAAACAGTAGCAGAGATTCTGATAAATAAATAATGATTTTAAAACATTTCAAGAACTGCTTGATCATTTTGAAGCAGCTGCATTAGGTTACTTCATTTGACAGAATGCATTCCAAAATATTAAGTTTCCAAAACTCATAGAGAAGCTGCACATTTTGATTCCATGCACATCTCTGTGGGTGTGAAAATCATACTTTCTTGGGCCACAAGGGAAAAGGCCATGTCTCTCATGCAAAAATACCAAATCAAGTGTACAACTGGTTCTCCTGGCAGGTCCCATGAAACATCTCTTAAGGCCTAAGCTGGCTTGTAAGTGTGTAGGCAGTCATTCAGATAACCAAGTCATTTAAGTCTTTAAAAGTCAAATCCAGACATCTGAATTGGGCCCAGAAATGTGAGAGCCAGTGTAGTGTTGTAGGCTAAGCACTGAACTGTGACCCAAGAGACCAAGGTTTGATTCCCTGCTCAGCCATGGAAAACCACTGGCACATTACCTGAAAACCCCTGTGATAGGTTTGCCTTATGGTTGGAAACAAGTTGAAGGCACTCAAAAGCAAGAACAACAGCAGCAGCAATCAGATTAAAGTACAAGATTGGTACCATGCCTCCTGACCACCTGCTTCCTAAGTGCATCAAAGTAAAATTCCTAAATCACCTTTAAAGCACTACCAGGCTGAGTGTATTGCCAAAGTTTAATCTGCTTAGGTTAATAGGTAATTGCAGTAAATGCTAGCCTTTCTAGAAAGGGTTGCAGTTAGTATACAAGGTTAGGCAAGTAAGTTACAGTTCTAGCCCCCTGCCTCTATAAATAGTGGTGTGTTGAAGAAACAACAACAACCCAAAATGGAAATGAGGTACTTTAGGGAAAATATAAGAGGATGGTTATATATCTCTATCCAGATCAATTCACTTCCTCCTCTCTCATTACCTTCATTTTGTATAGATTAAGTTTCCATTTGTTTGTCCTCATCTATCACCTGCAAACACTTGAACAAGAATTCATGTGCTACATCCACTCTGAGACATTGTTCTGAGCTGGGACTGGTTGCAATTCCAAGTCTCCCAAAGCCTTCATTTGGTCATAAACCTGACACATAGCACAGCTGTAAGATTAGCTTTATTGGTGGTAAATAAGTAATGCAGCAGAAAAAGCATCACAGGCCTTTAACTGATGGATTCCAGCATCCTCTCTTAGTATTATGCCTCTAAGCAACTAATACTGTGTAGACTAGCCCATGACCAATACTCCATGGCCATTTCTGCACTACAGTGTTAAAGTGCTGCTATTCCACTATCAACCTCCTATGGCATTCTGGAGTTTGTAGTTTAGGGAAGGGCACTTCAAATTCTCAGCCAAAGAGCTCTTTGGTCTCAGTAAACTACAAACCCCAGAATTCCACAGGGCGTTGAAAGTGGAATAGCAGCAGTTTAACAGTGTAGTGCGGAAATGGCCCAGGTGTTCGTGTATGGCCAATGGGGTCCCTAGGCAATACACCATGAGGCCAATGGAAGATGGATTTCCAAGGTTTATATAGTACAGAAGCAAACAAAGGAAATCAATACACGCAGGTATGATTCATATTGTATACCAATAGTTGTGAGAACCATAGGAGCAAATTGCTAAACAGGAAAGTTTACTTCTAGGGTCTGTCGAGCTAAACTCAAACTATTTAGCAGTGCCTACTAAATGCAAATTAATTCATTCTACGGTGAAATAGCCACAAATTAATCCCGTCTATAGCTTTTAACATATGGCTGACAAGGATTCTAATAGTTATCTGCTTGCTGAGAGAGGCCAGGCTCACTACAGACTTATATCTTCAGATAACTGATCTCAGCAGTTTAATGTTGATATTATAATGTATATGTTAAATAGCTGAGGGGACAGGAAAGAACCATGACATCCAAAGGTCATGGAGTCAAAAGCCATCCAACATCATATGTCTATTCTGAGGTAAATCCCATTGAATTCAACAGATTTGCTTTCAGGTGAGTGAATGTAACCACAAAAGATTCACCTAACCATACTTTGTATGTAAGTTTGCAACAACTGAAGTAAACCAAGGGTAAAGGGAGAAAGTGGGAGGAGGAGTGAGAAACTGGAATATTTTAAAAGCAGCTGAAAAAGAAGGATGAGAGAGGATTAACTGGGACTGCCCCTGCCAAATTGTATGATGTGTCTTTAGTGTCACCTCCATCTATTCATTTTCACCAAAGGCATGTAAAATCTGGCCTCAATCTGGCCTTTTTGATTAAACAAATTGACTCTTATTGATCAATCTGGTGCTACATTGATTTACAGTTCAATCCCAGACATCTCTGCTTGGTTGTTGGTTCTGTTAAGTTCAATGGCACTTACACCCAAGTAAATGGATATAGCATTGCAGCCTTTGGCCATTTCCGCCCTACACTGTTATAGTGTTATTATTCCACTTTCATCATCCTGCAGAATTCTGGGGTTTGTAGTTTACTGAGGCCCAAGAGCTCTCTGGCTGAGAATTCCTAAAGCCCCTCCCTAAACTGCAAACACCAAGATTCCCTTGGATGTTGAAAGTGGAATAATAGCACTATAACAATGTATACAAAAATGGTTTTGGTTACATTAATCATAGGCAATTGCCTCTAGTACATTGGCTATAAATTTGGAATAATGAAGAGGGGTAAGTAATTGCGAAGGAGTTTTGAAGTGACTCTGCTGTTGTCTCAATACACATGGCCAAGAAAATATTTCAAGCGCATGAAATTCACAAAACAGTCTGGCTATATTTGGACAAATAAATTTTATAAAAATGAACTAATTAATTGTACTTGTCACTCAATTCTAATGATTATTTATTAATATTTATAAACTTACGTGAGAGTACTGGGACAGACATGAGAGTTTCTAGCAAGAGCAAGCTGCATATCTAATTCCAGAATTATTTTTTTTAACCTGTTTTGAAAATGACAACCATAAAAAGGCACGCAAATTGCAATCGGTTGCTAAAACAGACCTGTTAGTAGGGTGGTGATATATTTTTCTGCTTCTGTAGTTAATCATTTGGAGACATCTAACCATTCAAAGCTGTTTAGATCTAAAAAGGACGTTCTTTTTTTGACACAGAAAGTAGGAGGAAGTCAGAACCTTTTTTAGAAATCTGATCAGGCTTTTAGAGGCACTTGTTAAGTGAGCCAAATTTAATGAGAGAGTTACAGGAGCAGCACAATTAAAATCAATAGTAGTTATAGTTATGATGGGGAGAGGCCTCAGCTCAGTGTAGAGCACATACTTTGCATGCAAAAGGGACCCAGGTTCAGTCCATAGAATCTCCTATCATTAAATGGCTGCTGCTGGTTAGAGAAAAATGGATGGACCAATGGCTCCATGGAATATGTTTATCTATTATTTATGTATTGCATTTTTATTCCAGCTTTCTTTCAGGAAATTCAGGGTGACACACATGATATTCGTGCATTTTAGCTTTGCAACAACAACTGTGTGAGGTGGGATAGGCTAACAGAGAGTGGTTGCCTGAGGTTAACCCTGTGAACTTCATGGCTGATTGGGATTTGAAACTGGGGGCCTTTCCGCACTACACTGTTATAGGTGCTATTATTCTGCTTTCAACATCCTATGGGGTTTGCAGTTTAGGGAGGGGCATTTAGAATTCTCAGCCAGAGAGCTCTTTGGCCTCAGTAAACTACAAACCCTAGAATGCCACAGGATATTGAAAGTAGAATAATACCACTATAACAGTATAGTGCGGAAAGTCCCTCTGTCTCCCCAGCCCAAGTCCATCACTCCAACTATCTCTTGTATGCATTTGGGGAATGGTTAGATTCACCTAATCATACAGGTATGCCACATCCTCCAGTACTGCAAAGCTAAAAACAGGGATGTGTGTGGCCAAGCAACAGCTGAGTGTGCTCAAGAGAGCAAATCTTATTAATGAGGAAGAATGAGTGAGCTAGGAAAAGCTGCAGTAGTTTGCTTTTGCTTGAGGCTACAAGGAAGGGAAAGATTCTACCCCTTCATGTCCTTTCCCTCCCCCAAGATAATTGAGTATCAGCTACTTTTGCACTTTGAACTAAGCTTGCAGAAAGTGAAGTAGGATGAAGATGAAGGATGAAAGTGGGACATTTTAAAAACAACTGAAAAAAATGAAATGACTACACACTGAGACTGCCCTTGCCAAATTGGGATAGTTGGAAGTATTATGTACTGGGAACATGGACTGTGTGATCACATACAGTCTGTTTTGTTGAGATCTCCATGACATTTCCAGAACATGTCAACATGTAATGTCTATGAGACTACTCCCAAAATAATTTGATTTCTAAATACTATCTTGTGAGGTGGCAATCAGCATTGTTGTTGTATGCCTTCAAGTTGTTTTTTGGCTTATGACAACTCTAAGGCAAACCTATCAAGAGTTTTCCTTGGCAAGATTTGTTCAGAAGACTTTTGCCTTTGTCTGAGACTGAGACAGTGTGACTTGCCCAAGGTCACCCAGTGGGTTTCCATGGCTGAGCAAGGATTTGAACCCTGGTTGTACTCCAGTTCTCAAAGCATTACACCATGCCCGCCCTCTTTTACAGTTTTCAGACTTCCAATTTTCCCACATTTTAATGGGGAAGGGTGTTTTTCTGCTTCAGTTTAGGGTAAAACAGAATGTAGGGCTCCCAAACTTTAAAATAAACCACTGAAAGGGAAGAGGAGCTCCTGGCAAGTTCTGGGTTTTGTTTGTTTATTTGTTTTGCATTTCTGATGGTTGGTCCTAAATGTGTTCAGCATGTAGCAGCATGGGTGTGGCTGGTTCCTATTTCCACCCAGTGCTGAGATGGTTGAGCAGAACAGGCCTTTATTATAGGAAAGGCCTCTAATGCTCCAGTTCAGCTCTGGTAACACTTTTCAAAGGTCTGATTCCACTGTAGATAGGTTAGATTATTTCAGTACATTTCAAAAAGTGCTATGAAACCCACACACTGTTCTGTAGGTGTGTGTTTGTATTTTACTGATTGATGCTAGCGGTTTCTCATCCTGCCAGCGTTCATTATGCAGAAGCCGGGTTAAGCATACGGATCTCCTCAGCTGGACTGGGACTATAGTCTTGGGTGTTTGTTTGTTTGTTTGTTTGTTTAAAAAAAATCCTTGTGAATATGAAAAGAAATAAAATGTGTAAATAGAGCTCATATATCACTGATCCTTAGATTATATCTTTAAATCTGGGTGTTTTTTGAGCTCTGCCTACACAAAACATAGCTTGGCAAATTGACTGTGAGAAACGTGGCAACACTGAGGTTATCTTCTTCTCTTTGGGTAAGTATGCTTCCATCCAGACCAATGATTCTCAAACCTTGTCATGAACTGAAATAAACCAAGGGAGGAGGGGAAGAGGAACTAAGTTACTAAGGCAACATAAAAACATCTCAGCAAGCAGCACTTATGCATAGAAGCAGAAATGTGAGAGAGATGAGGAATCACAAAGAATTGTCATAGTTAATCTGCATTTGACCAAATAAACATGACTAAGGATACGTGTGGCTCCAGGATATACACTACTTGTCCTTTATTTTTTTTTATTTATTTTTTTTAAATATAGCTTTAAACAGCCGACAACAAAGCAGTTAATTTTATTCCCCACTCAGGTCTAATTATAATGTATGATTGCTATTACCACAGGCAGCAACAGCAAAGTGAAAAGAAGAGAAGGGAGGATCATGATGGCCTATTGCATTCCTGAAATCCTCTAGAAGGAAGTGACACTGGGAAAGCAATTGCCTTCAATGGTGACACAAGAAGAAAGGGGAGGAGAAACTTGAGCCATGAACTGACAGTAAGCTTCAGAGGTCCTCTGTGAAACCAAAAGCTGGGAGCAGGGTCAAAGAGGAAGGGAAACTGATTTATTGACACTTCATACTCAACAGGCAACACACACATCGATCAAGTGGCCAATAAGAAGCCGTGATATGAAATATCTTAATAGCTTGTAACTTACAGTTACAATGGCCATTTCTGCACTAGCCTGTTATAGTGCTATGATTCCACTTTCAACATCCTATGGAATCCTGGGGTTTGCAGTTTCGGGAGGGGCCAGACGGCCCCTCCCGAAACTGCAAACCTCAGGATTCCATAGGATGTTGAAAGTGGAATCATAGCGCTATAACAGGCTAGTGCAGAAATGGCCAATGTCTAGGACAGTTTTCACCCTGTATATATAATATCCAAACCTCCCCCCCTTTTTTTCCCCAAAGCACCCATATGGTCTGCAAGAAAAAACAAAAACCAGAAATGGGGAATACTTTTTATTAGGGCCCCTACTATGTTACAATAGTCATATATAGTGGCAGGAGTTTTCAAGTCCCCCAGATTTCTATAATTAGGCATCATTCAAGGGGAAGTTAGAAGATATGGGAAGAAACAGAGACAGAAAGGAAGAAACAAAGTTCCTAAAATTGCCTAGTGGATTGGCCCTTGAGAGTATGCATGTCTGCAGCTGTAAGATGGTTCCTGAAGGCTCAGAGAGGAAAAGACGTTAAAAGTATCAGCTTCCAGCTTGTAAGGATACACAGTTTAATGGTTTCTCTCCATCTCTACCAACTAGAAAGTTGATCGATATTAAGGGATTATTTCTGTTTTTGAAGCTCACAGGCTTCCAAGATAGTTAGAGCAGATTCATGAAGCAGCATGGTGTTTTGGGAACTTTGAGACGGTCCCCCTTCTACCCATTCTATGGTTTGCTGCTCCTCTAATCATTATATCTGTAATCCCTACCATTGACTACTGAGAATTTATGCTCCTGAACTATATATATTTTATGACTGAGGTAGGCACGTGTTGTCTTACACTGTATACAGTCTGATAGCATGTACCAATCTGAACCGAACAGATTGGAATATAAGTACAATTAGTCCTTCACAATTGTGAATTTAACTTTCATTGATTTGATTATTTGTGAATTTCTTCAAGCCCTGCCGCCCTCACCTCAGGTTCTTCTTTTCCAGGGGAACCTTTCCTTTTGGAGGATCCTATAAGGCCAAATAGCCCTTTAAAAACCTGCTTCTTGTCTTTCCCCTCCTTCACCAGCTGCTGCCTGGCCAGCTAAAGACAGATCACAGCCCTATTTCTGAGCACCACAAACCTTCTCCTGATGCAAGAGAAAGGAAGTACAGAGATGCCATGCTGATCCACCCCATTTCCCTCTCCTTTCTCTGACCCAGTTTGGATGTTAGGTGCCCATTCTCCCAACATGCCTTGGCCTAATTCCTACAGACACACACACACACACATTTTGATATTTGCAGTTTTTCCACTTTTGTGGGAGTCCTGAACCCCTAACTCTAGTGAATGTGGAGGACTGACTGTAGCATGCGGTTGCACCTATGTGGTTAAGTAGGCTGGATATTCTTTTTCAATTTTAGTTATCAGCTGCTATTTAGTATGCAGTGAATTTTGAAAAATTCATAGTAATCAGAACCTAGAATAGGGGTGTGTGTGAGAGAGAGATCTGTATGTTCTAGGCTTTTACACTTCTTTATGGAGTTATTATCAATGACTAGCCCATGAGAGTGGAATTGGGTTGCCATATGTAGCCTACCACTCTAGGAAGTTCTCTGTTTGCCCATTTCACAAAGGGTTAAAGGCACATCCATTTCTGGATTCAGTTTTTTTGTGGGATGGGACCACCTAAAGGAAAACGAGCATTTCGAAATGTTTGGATTACAACTCCTAGAATCCTCTGAACAGGATGGCGAATGGACATGTTGACTGGGGGATTTTTGGAGTTATATTCCCTCCAAACTGATTTTTGCAAGCTCTGGGGCAGAGGGCATTGGGAGCCCACTTACAACCATTGCATAGAGAGACACATACAACCCTTGCTTCTGGTAGATCTGCCATTGTCCATGCACAATGAAGCCCTCATGCAAGTGTGACCTTCTGTGCCCTAGAAAACAAAGCACTACAAGAACCAGGGCATCCAGGTTTCTGAACAACTGGTGTCATAGGATCAGCTCTGTTATTTTTTTGTGGCCATTCTATACAGCTTTTCCTTTTTTATTATTTGCATACCACATGTCCCCCCTCCCCAGAGAATCTTAATGTTTCCCCAGAAGAAGGAGCTTTCTCATAATCTTCTCTCATTCTCTCCCATTTATTTCTTCTCTGTTTCAGAGCAGAGATAGTTATTACTTGAGGGTTTAGCAAACTCGATTTCTTGAGTGTACAGTATCCTAGGCTCCAGAAAGAAGAGTAAACTGTTTAGATTTCTGAAAACAGAAGTCCCTGACTGAAAAATACTGCTAGCACAGATGGGTGTGTCTTTCCTCTAACTCTCCCCAGCTGAGCACCTCTCTGATTGCTAAGAGAGGAGTGTGGAGGAAGACTCACAAAACATTTTCCTGTTTTACATCTGATAGAAGTGGCTGTTGTTGTGTGGTGTGGGTCTATTGCAAGAAGAAGAAAAAAGCTCCAAATGACATAGCTGCAGGACGCCAAGGTCTCTGGAGAAGGCTATCTCGCTAAGGGCATGATAGGCCGAGAAACTGATCCATATAGTCACTTTGAAATTCATGCATGACTAAAGAATGGTATGTGGAGAAGAAACCAGCTGGGAGTGATTTTGGTGGGTGTAGTTGCCAACACTTATCAACAGAAAAAAAATGAAGAGATTTTAATCAGCAAATCTTTCCTTAGCTGTACCTAGGCATGCATGAACTCACACACACACACACACACACACACTTCACAAGCCCGACCCTTCCATCTGTCTCATATGGGCTCTGTATCCATAGCATCAGAAAGTCTCCTAATCTTTAATAGAGTGATCTTTCTATAAACCCAGGACCAGCTAGTGTTCTGGTTTATAAACACTGAACCATAAATGCCACAGGGATAAAGGAGGGCTACTGCTTTGATGGAGCTATCAGCTGTATTTGCACAGTGATGGATTCTGGTTCTTAAAAAAACAACACTTTTAGAACACTTGCAAGCTGTTTCACTATAGAAATAATTTTGTGGTATGAATGGGCCAAAGGGTCTGAATCCCTGCTCAGCAATGGATACCCACTTGGTGATGATGGGAAAGTCACACTCTTCCCACTCAAAGGAAGGAAATGACAAACCACCTCTGAAGAAATCTTGCCAAGAAAACATTATGCATATTAGAGTATAAGGTAAGCAGTTAGAGAGGAGTATGTGAGAGGGCATTATGGTAAGATTGCCATAAATCAGAATTGACTTGTAGGCACACAACAACAACAACAACAACAACCCAACTCCTTATGTACACCTGCGGAAATTCTATTAAACCATGCTTGGAAAAGTTCCTTTTCTGAACTGAAAAGTCTCGTGGTTGGCAGCTTTGAGAGTTGTAGTCCCCAAAAGTAACTTTTCCAAGCTCCACAGCAGTGAGTCCCACATGCAAGTGAGTCAGAATAAGCAGCACTGGAAACCCTACATCTATAATTTAGGAGTTTCCTGGAATGTCACCGAAGGAAGAAATAACTGAGAAACATGAAAATGCAGCTGTCTTTTATTTGCCTTCTTCAGTGAAGCATTAGCAAAGCAGGAATGCTGGCAGAAGATGAGACCAGCAGGACACCAGTCCCGCTACAACCTTTCTTCAGTGGAATCTTGTCCAATTAAAATCATCTCGGCCCATTGTGATCCGCTGAAGCTCTACTGCTGACCTCCCAGGCTCATGCAATCACGCCTATAGAGAACAAATTACTTTGGTTCTCTAGAATCTTCAGTCGGAAGGCGAAGTATGCTTTTTAAATGATCGCACAGAGACTGTACAAGCACTGTAGAGGGGCATTGCTAAGAAACAAAGATATTTTATAAAAGAAGCATCCTGGTTTCAATAAGGGAACAGGGACTTCTCTGGAAAGTTGCTGGTCAACACAATGGGATTATCCAAAGACACTGGTTGGCAGTAAAATGAGAGGAGGCCAGACAAAGTATTTCTCCCAAGACCTAACACAAACTTCATTTATGATTCAGTCATCTCAAGATGTGGTCATGTGTCCTAGCTAGGAAGGGCTTTTGAAAGGGATTAGACAAATCTGTGAGGATGAAGTATGTTTAGGGTCACTCAATAGTTATTAGTTAAAAGTGCTTGAGGCTGTATCCACACTGCACACTTATAGTGCTTTAATACCACTTTAACTGCCATGGCTTTATCTTCCAGAATCCTAGAACTGTTGCTTTGAGAAGAATTCTTTGCCAGAGAGCTCAAATGCTATCGTTCCAGGAAACACACTAATGCTCAGCCTACAAATCCCAGGGCTCTATAGGATGGAGCCATTATACTTAAAATGATATCAAACTGCTATAATTGCGCAGTGTGGAAACATCCTGAATAGAACCTACATATCTAGAGGCAGTATACCACTGAATGCCAGTCCAATACATTTTTTTTATTATTAATTTTATCTGTACTCCATTTTCCTCCAAAACCTGGAAGCAAGTTAGCTAACAAATTAAAATGAGTACAACAGTGTTTAAAATAAATAAAAGTTGTTGTTTGGATTATCATTATTATTTTACTCATTTGTTTCTTGCCTGTTCCCAAATATTGGGACATAAGGCAGCTTACAGAATATTAAAGCTCTAACAGATTTAAATAATAAAAAAGCTTCAGTTTTATGCACACACACAGACAGGCCATTTCCGCATGGCGATGCAGTCCCAGGTTATGGACGCAATGGCAGCGGTCTATGGGTCATGCTTTTGCGTGACATCATCATGGTCCCACTGCCATCTTTTCCCATCCATTGTGATTGCGGGATATTAGCTTAACAGAATAAATCCATTAAGCGCCTGTGATCACATGATGTTCCTGTCCTTCCTGGCCATGCAGAAGGACAGGAAATGTGATGGAGACACTTCCTTTCCCAGCGCAGCATCAGGAAGAGCATGGCTGTGCTGTGGAAGGCAAGCGCGGATCACTCGTTTTCCCTTCTCTAAGGAGCCATCTGGGTGTGAAGAGGAGCATTCCCTTCATGTTCCCTCCCTGGCAAAGGCACTACCAGGATTGCAATGGGAAGACAACAGGACCAGGTAAGGTGAGGAAATGGACACACACACACACGTACGTGCCTCAATTAACAAAGCCTCTGTCAAAGACACTTCTTTTTACAAAGTCTTTTTGTGCCTGGTCAGCCCTCCTTTCCTCATTGTCCTCTGTCTGGCTAGAAGTTTTTTAGCAGCATCAGCACTGTGAAGGAAGGCTAGAGAAACACAAGCTTTCAATGTCAGATTGCAGAAGCATGTCTGTAGTAAACTATGCATTAAAGCTTGAGCAGAGAAAGATCAGGATTCTACTCTAGCTGATCCAAATATAGCCATGTGTGCCTCCTTACAAAAGGCAAGGTAAATGGCAGCTGCCTTTGGAATCTCTTACTGAGTATACAATGACAGCAAACAGAGAGAAAAGGAAGGAACTCCTCAGCATAGGAGGAGCCACCAAGAAGACCCTGTCTCATTTCCCTACCAGCCATAACTGGTTCTGGCCTGGCTCAACCTCTGTAAACAGTTCATCAAGTGGTCTTCTATAGGCAATGGCTTTCTGAAGAGGGCTATCCTGCAGATCTTACCAGCTGGACAGATTCATATTGAGGGAGGTAGCTGCAAAACTTTAGGTAGCCAGGAGTGTCCATGGCCCCTTACTTCCTTGGGTGCACTTTAGTGTTGTCATAAGTTTGAAATGACTTGAAGGCACACAAAAGCAGCAGCAGCAGCAGCTCTTTTTTCTTTTCAGCTGCTGTTTTCCTTAGGAATTTAAAGACAGAAAGCAAGGGAAATGGAATACCAAGATAGGCATGTTCTAAACTCTCAGGCTGCAATCCTATGGGGACACTCCTGAATGTAGGTATCCCTAAACTCTCTGAAATTTATTACTACATAGATACATGTATGTTTGCATTATCAGTTTCTACTTTGCAGTATCCATGACCTTCATGAATAGCCTTATTTGGTTGCTCAGAAAGGCCAAACTCTGTGCTTCTTCCATGTGAGACAGCAGGAATCAGAAACAGATTCTTAACATACAACTACTTTTGGGGAACTTAAAGTACTGTTTCTAGAGTTTCATTCTGAGGAGAAAGGTCCCTGTACAAAAGGATACATCACAAGGATTCTCCTCAATGCAGTAACTTTCCCTTCTCTGGCTACTTTCATTCCCAGTATAGAAATTACATAACCATCTATATAGGTCCTGTAGAAGAAATGATATATGGGTACTTTTTTGCCTTTTTGCCACAAGTTTCACTGGTGAAACAGGTGATGTACCAGCAAAATGTCAATATGAGCTGTTGGAGCTGCAAAACAACAGTGAACTGGAAAGCAAAATACAGCAACGTGACTCTTGTGGAGTTCTCCAAGCTGTGTGCTTATGATAAAGCATCTCCAGCTCTCCAGAGACACGCTTTGAGAATAGCATCATTGTTTGCAACAACCTACTGCTGTGAGCTGTTGTTCCTGAAGCTAACACTTGCAAAGAACCATCACCAGATGAGCAGATGAGAAAGGCAATTGTGAACAGTGGGACCATCAATACAAGTGAACATTCAAAAACTGTCCAAACAAAAGCAACCACATCATAACTAGAATGAAAAAGGACAGCGCACAACTGAAGGACAGGAAGAGAAGGCAGTGTCACATACAATTTTTTCTGCTATGAATTTGTTTGGTTGTGTCTACACTTCAAAGTTATAGTAGCCCAATACCACTTTGAAAGTCATGGCTCCATCATATGGAATCCTGGCATTTGTAAGCTGGTGAGGTGAAATTCTCTTCTGGAGAGCTTGAGTGTGCAAGCTTGAGTGTAGAACGATAAGCTTTTCTGCAGAGAATTTGAAGTTTCTCACCAAACTACAAATTACAAGATTCCAAAGCAGGGATCCATGACACCTGCATTTCTTGCCCCGCAACCAAGCTGAGACTGGCTGCTTTTCCATGGTCTAAAGCACCCTGCCACCACCAGCAAATGAAGACAGTAAAGAGTCCTCTTGTGGCTTAAGCAGTAGGAAGACTCTAAACTGTGTACAGAGTTACATGTAGATGAAAGATCTTGCCTTGGGAATGGAACTCTCAGCTATATCCAACATGGTCCTTGAGAACTTATCCCAGGTGGAATTCAGTTCTCATTTCTGATCCAGATATAAGTATCTAACTTTTTTTCCCTTGTGGAGAGAATAATTTCAGACTGGGAGGAGGTATGATTTCAGCAAAAAATCAAAGGCCTCCCCTAAAGATCTTAAAACCAAGGAAGGCTCATTTGGGAAAGCACAGGCTCCCCAAAGCAGCTGATACTAATATGAAACATGCAATTATTTTAGAAAAGCAATTCTCATATGCAAATGTACAGAGATTTAATTGATTAATTAATTGATTAATTGGCTAAGATTTCTTTAATCAGATGATGGCCCTACTAATCACTTAATTAGATTAAGTACTCTGTGAAATAGTATCTTCTTAACTTGCCGCCTGAGGCTCAAGCAAGACATTACATAAAAGGCATGAATGCATTTTCCGCATCTGTTTTATTAGCAAGGTCACCTTGCATCATGGGGTGAATAGGCACTGGGCTTTGGAAAAGAGCTTTTTGTCATTATGATTGTATGCCATATGGGAAAAGAAGCTAGGTTCTTTCTCCTCATATCACTCTTCTGAACAGGAGTATTCCCCCATGCTGACAGCTGTTATTTCAGTTTTCAAAATTGCTCATGAGATATATTTCCATGCACACTTCTCAGTCTGACCCAGTATGGTGTAGTGATCTGAATTTTGGAGAAGTGTTCTGGGCCACCATAGTTCAAATTGCCACTCAGGCATGGAACTCACTAGGTGAACTTGGACCAATCACACTTTCTCGATCTAAAAAGAAGGTCATGGCAAACCTCTTCTGAATAAATCTTGCCAAGAAAGCCATATGACAGGGTCACTATAAGTCTTGAATCTTCCTTGCAACGTAGTTCCACAGTTCAGTTAAATAGCATGAGCACAGAGGTGAGAAGTGGGGCAAAGTGTGACTCTCAGGTGTTATTGTATTGCAAGTCCCATTAGTCATAACCAACATGGCCAATAGTATGAAATGCAAGGAGCTGCAGTTCAACAGCATGTAGAAGCTGCACTTTACTCATTCTTGATAGAGGCAACCTTTTGGCTGGCTTGATTATCATGGTATAATGCAAAATGTGTGATTGTTCATTTTATTGTGAAGGTATACGATCATTCAGAAGTTGGTGGACTCCAGTTCCCAACAATTCTCACTATTATTTATCAATGAGGGATGTTGAAAGTTGCTGCTACAACTAGTCCTACTTTACCGCAAATAGCCTCCTCCATGCAGGCTGGGATAGCAATGTGGCCCTCCAACAGCTACAGAACTTCAGTTCTCATCAGCTCTAGACAGCATGGCCAATAGTCAGCAACAATGAAACATACTGTGCAGCAGCAAAGGGTGTGTCTGTACATTCTGCATCCCCCGGTTAGGACACTGAACAGGAAGTATCTTATTAAAGAGGCTCTTCTTATTGTTGGGAGGTAGAGCTACTATCAATATTAAAGTATGAAACTAGGGCCATTTCTGCACTACACTGTTATGGTGCTATTAATCCATTTTCAACATCCTGTGGAATTCTGGGGTTTGCAGTTTAGGGAGGGGCATTTAGAATTCTCAGCCAGAGAGCTCTCTGGCCCCAGTAAACTACAAACCTCAGAATTCCACAGGATGCTGAAAGTGGAATGATAGCACTGTAACAGTGTCAGGTGGAAATGGCCTGGCTCTGCTTTTCATGATGAACCAGTCTGGACTAGCAGGAACTGGAATCAGGAGAGTCCTTTTCTAAATATGTGAAATGCAGCTAATCTGTGTTCTGGTATAGAACAGCAAAACCCCGCAAGATCATTTGTGTGGATGTGTCTTTTGAACCCTTACTAGCCTATTCTGGCCTGTCACATCCAATAGCAAGCAGTCCTCAACAACAAATAGACTTCCCATATGTGGAAGTATAACCAGTCAAAGAGGGTAAAGCAGGCACACTGGGAAAGTTCACTTTTGGGACTATAAACGCTCTGTATCCCTCACTGGCTATGCTGAATGGGGATTCTAGAAGCTGTAGTCCAAATGTAACTTTCCCAGGCTATGGCACAGAATCTAGATATATGAACTTGATGAGTTCCAAACTTTACTTTTCAATTTTGGGTTACATTACTAGATACCAATTTTATTTATATAACACATTTGTTTCCCATCATTTTCCTCTAAGCTGCTCATGGCATACATAGAATAAAGTGAGGCCTTGTTGTGTTTTCATAACTTCCCCAAGAGCCTAAGAATTCATGCCTGGCTCTGAGTCACTGAATGAGCTTATTTTCTGAGAGGGGATTTCCAACCTTGAAGTCCCTTCAGGTCAAAGATTTGAACTTGTAAAAGTCATTGGCCATGTTTGGAGATTCTGAGAGTGATAGTCCAAAAAAGTAACTTTTCTAAGCCCTGTGCCACACTGGCTTTTGCATGGATGGCCGGAGTAGTATAATGTAGTGTATAGTAGTATAATTGCTGCTGTGTTGGCTAACACCAGGTTTCCTTTCAGATTTACAGCTGCCGCTATGGGCTGTGCCTTCTCGCTGCTGGAGAACCAGCACATTTGTTGCACAGCTGCTTCGCTGAGTGGCGAATCTTTTGGAAAGGCACCATCATAGAAAGTTGTGTGTACGTGCTGCTGTCGCTGGTGAGCCAAGTGTGGGTGTGCTAGGCAGCAGGGAGTGGGTGTGCTCAGAGAGCTGCCTTGGCAGCAAAGCGATGTGTGGGTGTGCTGCAGCTGCAGCTCTCTGGACTCAGCCGCGCGATGAAGGTAGGACTGCAGAGTCATCTCATAATATAGACAGCACTCTGTGTGTGAGTGAAGGCAAAGGCCAACGTTGGCACAAAAAAAGAAAAAAATCCAGCCTGTGCCTCGGTCTATTCAAGTCGTTCTCTCCAAGAAATGAATTGGAAACAGTATCCTCCTCCCCCCGCCACACACATAGTCTGTTAGCTTCAGTCAATTTCGGCAGGCTATCAATGAGTGCCTTTTGACTCCCACTGCAGGGAGGAAACTGGCTGGGTATAGCGTTGGTCTTTCCCCTCTGAAAGTTTCCCCATTCCCCACTCATGCCCTTTGATTAAGCAGCCAGCTGGGCTGAATTGCTGTGGGGAACCTTGAGCACTGAGAGAGATCTCCCAACGCTTCATGACCTCTCAGGCAGAAAACACAATTAATTTAAGGTCAGGGGGCAAAGAAGCATGCACAGAAGAGGCAGGGAAAGCAACAGTCTCTCCCCTGCCTGTCCTAGATCACAAACTTGCATTCTCCGAAGTGGGGAGTATCAGGTTTGTTATTCAAACAAACTGAAGATTACTTCCAACAGGGTTTAGTCCTGGTTAGACTCAGCCCTGAATCTAATTTTTAATGCCATAGAAGAAAGTGTCTTCTGGAGCATGTGTACTATCACGCAATAATCAAACATAGCCCATTTTCCTCCCAGCAAGGAGCTGGGAGTTTAAGCAAGCCCAAGTACCTGCTTTCTTAGTTCTCACAAATTAACCACAGCACTTCTGTCTCAGCTTTGTACAATTCATTTTTCCTTTGCTCCAATTATATTCCCTGGGAAGCATTTATATTTACCATGCTTTGGCTGCTATCCCCTGAATAAGAAATCTCCATTGAACAGAGAAGGATTTAATTCTGAGTAAATATACATAGGACTGTGTTCTCTATGAGCCAGCTCCACAAAAGTGGAGGCAGAAAACAAATGCTGAATGTCTGTCTATGCACTTAACCAACATATTGGCTGACTATATTCTGAAAGAGATAGAATAACAGAGTATAGAATAACAGATATTCATTTTACCCAACTTTCCAGAGGCAGCCGTTTTAATAAAGTTTAGCTTTTGTAGACTAGGGCCCTCTCAATCAAATGGAAAATATTTAATGTATGTTACAGATACATAGGAAAATGTATGATATAATAAACTGGATTCATCACAGGATTCTTGATCATTTCATCTTGGCCTCCACAGCAAAAATTATTACACCTCATTTCTTGTTTCATTCTAGCTTTGTTGTTGTTTTTTGTTGTTGCTCTTGTGTGCCTTCAAGTCATTTTCAACTTATGATGACCCTAAGATAAACCTATCATGGGGTTTTCTGGGGCTGAAAGTGTGTGATGTGCCCAAGGTCACCCAGTGGGTTTCCATGGCCAAGTGGGGAATAGTCCAGTGCTTAAACCTGCTGTCAATTTAGAGATGCTGTTTTGTCCCTTGAGAGTGATAATCAAAGCTGCTCAACCAAGCTGCTAGCTAGTTCATAATTCTTTAACTACTTATTTGTCAAAATACCCAAGACCTTGGTATTGTTATTAATATGTGGGGGCTCCAGGCTCAAAGCTGGCAGGCTGTTATAAGTTTTGTGTATTTACGTGAATATTTTTACAAAACAATAAGAACAGAAAATACAGTGAATAGCAACCACCACTACTGACTAGAGCAGTTAACGCTGTAACTACCCCCAAGCCAGTGACTAAATAATAAATGAAATACTATACAATTGTTTAAGGCATAAAATTAATATAGCAGGGAAAGGGGAAAATATATAGGACTCTATTAAGTGATTGCAAAGATAGTGATAAAACTGGACAGTTCTGATTGGTAGTTCTTTAGAAGACTCAACTACACAGGAGTCTCAGTGGTTGTGATCCTCGGCAGCTGATCATTTTGGAGGGCTCAGCATCTCCAGCCTGGCCTTGAAGGGAAGGCTCAAACAGGCCCCCTTGTTTCAGGGTCCCTGCCCAAAATCCAGTATTTGCTGCTACCATAAGTGACAAAGAAACTCAAATTCCACAGTTGATATATTTCCTTAATCTAAAATATTTATCCCCAACCTTTGAAAAGTTTCCAATCCAGGTAACAATAATAGAAAAATCACCTTTACAAATCAAGATAGAATTATTCAAAGAAGACACTAAATAGAACAATCCTAAGATAGCAAACCTTGACAGCTGATCATCAGCAAAAACGGCAGTACGCAGTAAGGCATTCCCCAATTTTGGCACTATGATTCCAAATATATACAGCCAAGGCTCTGATGTCTATCTGAGTGTTATAGTAAATATAGGTCAGCAGAAACATCCCAGTCTCAGACTGTTTAAGCCTTTCAAAATTGAAACTAGCATTTGAATTGACTTGGAAACAGATGAGTGGCCCATAAAGATGGACCTATACTGATATTATATAAGCTTCATAAGAGGAGATCCACTTCCAGTTTCTGAGCACTCTTCAAAGGCAGTCCCATATACACCATATTATGGCATCCTGATCTAGATATTACTGAAACATGTCTTACACTGACCAGATCCATTGTCTCCAAGGGTGGGTGCTGAAGTATCAACCTAGGTTGTTAGTAAGCGCTTTTGGCCACTACTGTCATTGCCTAAACATTCAGAAGCAGTGAGCGAGTGTAAACCTATGCAAAACACATTGGTCTGAATCTTATTATTAGTCTCAACTAGAGCAGACCCATTGCACTAGTGGGATTTACCCATGTGTTGACTCACCATTCAGCAGTTAATTCAATGTGTGTCTTTTAGTTGGGACTAACCAACAGGATTCAGGCCACTGCCCCCTAATTGTTTTAAACTGGTTTTAAAATGTGCTGCTTTGAGTGATAAATTGTTTAGCATGTTTTCAGTTTTTAAAAATTTTGTTGTTATTTATTCTCTTAAATTGATTTTATTGTACACTGCCCTGAGACCCTCAAGCTCAGAGTAGGATATAAATATTATAATAAACAAATACATAAATAAATAATCCTGCACCAACTTGTTTCTCAATCAAGAGAAATGGAATAAATTTCACTTGGCCCATACTAGGAATATAAATCTTTGTATTCCTCACTCTCACAAGCACAAATGAATAATTTCTTAACTATTCTCCCACATATACAAGAATTATGAAGACTTTGGAATAGTCTTTGAGTAATATTCATACTTTGGGAAGCCTTTCAGGGAAACATTTTACACAGAAGTATGCATGGATTTTCTACAGAGAAAACATGTTTCCTCTACAAAACACACTGTTTTCTGCAGAGGAAATTCATTTTCTGTGCAATAAAATTTTTTTTTCTTTTGTTCATAAAATCGAGATGCATTTTTGAGCAGATGAAAACTGTGAAGGACTTAGTAAAGTGTGAAGAATCACATGGTTAATGTTATTCTACCAGACACAGTTTAATAAGCACTGAGGAACCCTGTCTTGACTGACAACTAGTTTTAAAAAAAGTCTTTCCAGTCCTATTTCACACTCAGACCATAACTGAATTCAGAATCTGGTTTGGAAAAAAACAGTAAGGATGCATATGCAAGCTACATATTTATCAAACTTCACCCAGCAGTTTCATCTAGACCAACTATGACCCACAGGCCAAATGTGATTCCAATTGCAGCCCCTGCTTCCATTCTCTGCTGTTGCACTGATGAAATTTACTGATGTGATAGTAGCTGAAAAAGCTGCATAGCTCATTTGTGAACATGTAGGTGGAATATTTCATATTTTAAAGCACAATCGCATTCCCAGAAACCTCTCAACTAAACAAGTTTGCCCTGCCTTATGCTTTTAGAAAGGACATGTGTTCCTCACATGCCTTGGTCTTGAAAGGAAATATGACCTTTTTGCTGTTATATAGTCAAACTTTAGTGGCAAACTGGCTGGTGAAATGATTTCAAGGGCCTCGTTTCTGCCTCCATTGAACTTGCTCACCTTGGTGTAGAAGCTAAATATAGAAGACAAGATGGATTCTTGTAGTAACGCATAAGCCACTGGCCATTGGGTGGAGCAACAGTGGTAGTAAGTGGCTCCTATGTCAGTGAAATCTATTCCAGGAGCTGTCCAAGGTTCTGAACCTCTAAAAGAGTTGTTGTTGCATGCCTCGCATTGTTTCTGACTTATGGCAACCCTAAGGATAAGTTATCACAGGGTTTTCTTGGGCTGAGAGTCTGTGATGCACCCAAAGTCACCCAGTGGATTTCCACGGCTGAGCGGGAAATCAAACCCTGATCTCCAGTAATCAAACCACTACACTTCTCTGGTACTCTTATTTAGAAACAGGGTTTAGTATTTTAAAGAGCTTATTTAAAGCCTAGATTAAAGCCTGAAGTAGCTTCATTGGCCTACTGAAATGGGAGCCACAAGCCACTGTTGTGGAGCAGCATTGTTGTGGAGTAGCATCTCTCAACATTACCTTCTGGAGTTTTCCTGAGGAACATCTGTTGCTGAAATATGGTATCCCCCAAGTCCAACTCCAGGAAGGCAAGCCAGAAGGATACCACGATTGATGGCCTCAAATGCTACTAAGTTGTCCAAAGACAATCAACAGGATCACACTCTGCTTTTCCATCTCCTAGCAGAGATTGTCAAATGTGACAATCAGACAATTTCAGCCCCAAATCCAGCATGTTGTGGGAATCAAGTCATTTCCAATTTATGGTGACTCTAAGGCTACCCTATCATAGGGTTTTCTTGGCAAGATTTCTTCAGAGGAGGTTTGCCTTTGCCTTCCTCTGAGCTTGAGAGACTGTGACTTGCCCAAGGTCATTTAGCGGGTTTCCATGGCCAAGTGGGGATTTGTACCCTGGTCTCCAGAGTGGTTGTCCAGTGCTCAAGAACTGCACCATGCTGGCCAAATCCAGGAGAGAAGCTAAATAGAAATAGATCCAGATAATCAGCCATATGTAAACAAATTGAACTAGGCCACTCTCCCATACACAACATCTTGCCTGAGTATTACGCACTTGATAATAATAATTTCTCAAAATCAGAGGGATCCAGTTATAATTTGCTATGTTTGGCTCTTCGTGCTGCAGAACTTTCAAGACAGGCAGGACTACATTGTCAGGGAATACTGTCCATATTCTCAAATTGCAGGAACTCAGATATTTCCATTAAGAAATGACAAAAGAGATCAAAGATACAGCTGATACTGGTTATGTAGCCAGGGAGTTCAATTAGAATGGAGGTGAGCAAATTAATCTACAACATTTAGCCAACAACATCAGAGCAGTTACCTAATATTCTTCTAACTGCACTTGACAGCCACCCGTAAAGTCATGGAACAAGCTGGCTGAATGCTATCATATAAATTCCTCAGTGGCAGAGAAATAGGATTTCTTTGACACCCCCTTTCTCATGAAATAGGCCCTCAAACAGAGTCCAAGAAACCAAATTAGCTCTACTAAGTGAGAGAGGTTAACATATCATGTTAGCATATCACCTACCATATCCAGATTCATCAGAAAAATGTGAGTGATTTTATGAAGAATTCCTTCTAGAGCTATAAGAAATTCAACTCGAATCTAGATCTACCAGCCCCTAGCAGCAGATCATTCTGTATGGTTCCCCTCCCCCATTGCAGAGTTTGAGGATGATTCACACATTTCCCTGCCTCCCCAGATTACCTCCCTCCTGCCCAGCAGAAAACACCAAATCAAGTTTACAATATGCTCACAACAGGTGAGCATTCTGTGGCTCCAGATGGAATCTAAGGCCATTTCTGCACTAGGCTGTTATAGCGCTATGATTCCACTTTCAATCTCCTATGGAATCCTGGGATTTGCAGTTTCAGGAGGGGCCAGCCGGCTCCTCCCAAAACTGCAAACCCCAGGATTCCATAGGAGGTTGAAAGTGGAATCATAGCGCTATAACAACCTAGTGCAGAAATGATGTAAAAGTAGCCTCTGACTGGGATGGAGGTCATGGATTGCTGGGCACCACTATCTTACAACTGCCATGGAGACCATGAATTGTTGAGCTCCACAATCCTATGACTACCATAAAGGCCATTAATTGTTGAGCTGTATGAGTGCAAGGTGGTGGCTTTGTGTTAATGGTGTTGTTGCCAAGGGTGACAAGCTTAGAGTTTCCACACACACACACACACACTACCTCTGGCAACTCTGGTATGGAGAAAGATCGTGAACCAACATTTTCCCACATTGTCTCAACAGCCCAGTGTCAGGTACAGATTCTCTAAACTGGAAAACTGTTGGACTAACCATGGTGGCATTACAGCATGCTATAGTGATCTTATGTACCATGTGCTTCACACAGAACCTTGATTGACACAACCAAGCAAATCCGTTTTGTTCAGCCTAGTTATGGACCTATACATACACCAGAGGATTCAATTTCTGGCTGGCAGATGTATTTCCCTATGCACCCAATAGGCACTGAGCAGCAAACCATTAAAGACTCAATCACTGGCTGATAGGAAAACCGGAATGTCTTAGCTGGAAGGCTGGAAAGGGGGTGGAAACAATATTGAATCTACTGAACAGCATAACTGAATCTGTGTCTGTTTACTTAATTTACATTTTATTATGGGGCCGCAAGATGATGCTTCCACATTTTTGAAAAGTCCCTTCAAATTATTTGTGTCTGTGTGCTACAGAATGAGAATTTTAAGTATCCCCAGTGCATGACGCTCCTGTTACGTGGATGATGACCAAGTATCTCAGGGTGGCTGAATGGCATCTAAATGAGCCTCAATTGGTTGGAAGCACTAGGTTGCTATTAAACAAAACAAAATATTGAAAAAGCTGTGAAACTGAACAGAAAGACTGCCTTTATTCCAGTTATTCTAAATTAAATTGGTTATCCTGTTCTCTAAGCAGATTTGCATTTGAATCCCAAATGTCAACTTATGTAATGACTGTTGGGTTTAACTTCAGACATTTCAAAGGCACGATTTATTTATGTTTCCTGAAATATGCCAGAACCACAAGGCCCCAGCGAAAGCGAGGACCTGGGTGTTTTTTTTTTAGGAGAAAGGCACATGCTATACTATTTGATCTGACTTCCAGAGGGGTGGAATATGTGGCCATTTCCGCACTCGCGTGTTATAGCGCGATGATTCCACTTTCAACCTCCTCTGGAACCTGGGGTTTGCAGTTTCGGGAGGGGCCGTCCGGCCCCTCCCGAAACTGCAAACCCCAGGATTCCAGAGGAGGTTGAAAGTGGAATCATCGCGCTATAACACGCGAGTGCGGAAAGGGCACCCAGGATGGGACGACTTGGAGAAGGAGCGAACGGATGAACGCGCGATGATCGCGCACGGCTTTCCTCTCAACTTTTTCAGCGCTCTGGAGTGCCGCCTTCGGAGTATCGGGGGGCAGCGCCTCGCCCGAGATTCCCCGGCTCCCTCTCCAAGGTCCTTCAGCGGGGCTTGGCTTCGCCCGCCGTCCACTGCGCCGCCCCAGACGGCACAGACACCAGAGGGGCGAGGCGCTATCCTTGGCGGCGCCCGCTCCTCCCGATGCATGGAAGCGCCGGGGTGACGCAGGATCCCTCCTCCGTCTCGCCAGGAGCTCTGCCTGAACGCCGAGGCTCGCGCAACCGACGAAACGTCCCCTCGCGGGCTCCGAGGAGCCTCAACCCCTCAGCCTCGTCCCGGCCTTTTCTCCCGAGCGGGAAAGGCGGACGGTCGGCTCGAACCGCCGCCTCCGCCACCGCGCGCGCGTTCCTGCGCGATCCTTCCGCGAGGCAGCCCGTTTGGCTTCCAAGTTTCAGCGCGCCGCCGCCGGAGCAGCCACCGCTGGCGAGCGGGGGGGGGCCCTCCGCGCGCGCGCTCTCCCACGCCTCCCCCCTCCCCTCCCGCGGCGTAGAGCGAAAGCGAAAGCCGGGTGTGGCCCCGCCCCGCTCGCTGCGGCTGGAGGGAGCAGCGGAAGCTCGTCAGGCTGCGGGTTGGGCGGCTCCAGGTCTCCGCTCCGGGTCTCTCGCGGATTCGTCTCTCCCTCGCGCGACCCCCCCCGCCCGCCTCTCCGTCCTTCCCCGAGCGAGGAGACCTCGGCGCGCGGCGAGCCTCTTCCCCACCCTGGCGCCGGACATGTGGGTGCTGAGCGTCTGTTGGGTGCTGCTGGGCACTCTGGCCGCCGGTGAGTGCCTCTCCCTCCCCTCCTCCCCTCCCTTCTGCCTCTCGCCCCTCTCCCTCCCCTCGCCAACTGCCGTAACCGTCCCCGTCCCCCTCGTCCGACCCCGGAGCCAGATCGGGAGCGGCTGCCCCGCGCGCTCTGCTCCGGAGGAGCGATCGGGCGAGTCCGGAGCAGCTGCGCAATCCCCCTGCGCTCTCCCGCTCCCTCTCCCTCTCCCCGCGCCCGCCCTCTTTCCCTGGACGCTGTCATTGGAGCGCTTGCCAAGCCCCGGGCGACCGAGGCGGCCGTCCTGGGGGCTCGAGGGGCGGCCGGGGGAGTGCGCGGTTCTGTTCCAAAGGAGGGAGGAGGAGGGAAGGAGGGAGGGAGCGGGGTTCGGTGACTGGAGGGAGGTGGGCAGAGGAGCAAGTGGCGCGGGGATCCTGGGTTGGAGGGATGTGTAGTTCGTCCTGGCAAAGTGCGCAATGACAGGCAAGGCTTCGCCTTGCCTCGCCTCGCCTTGCCTCGCCGTTCCTCTCCCCCCTCTCTCCCCATCCCTTCGAGCGAACCCATTTGTTTAGGCGGGCGGAGGGGTGATGCGCTCTGGGATTGGCTCCCGCTGCCAACGCCTGATGCTTTCCATAAGCTTCGCTTCGGGATCCCGCCTGTTCGGAATGTGCGGCGGCAGCCTGGTCTTGGAGACGGGGAGGTGGTGAGGATGGGGCGCTTGCCGTGCCGCGGAAGACGGGCGGGAGAGGCACGGGAGGTGTAGACTCCGCGCTTTCGCTCTCTGACGCACACGCGCCCGTGTACAAATATTCCTCTCTCCTTCTCCCACACGCAGACATGCACACACTTGCCCACACGCTCCTGCTTGTTCTTGTGAAGCTGCGCGGAAACCGTCAGGAGAGCCAAGCTCGGGCTGGTTTACCACACCACGCTTGCATGTTCACAGTTAATCATTCCTGATGATGGCTCCTGCCCTTGAAAGAACCTGCCTAAATGGCTGTGACAGCGTGTGATCTGCCTCCCGCTCGCTTTCTTTTCCTCCCTTCCTCCAGCTGTTCTCCTCCAGAACTTTGACAGGGGTTTGCACAGCAGGGTCCCACACGTGTCTGCAGCTGGGGGACTGGAGTGAGGTGGGGTGGGGGCAAGGAAGAAAGTCCGAGTAGCACTTTCTCCTAGGATGTTCCCATAACATGGAAGAAAATCTGTGGACAGACTGAAGGATTCACCTTCCACCTGTAATATTGTATGTGCTCCTGACGGACTCTTGCATAAGGATTAGGCTTAGCTTCTTTTTTTGGATTTCAGAGGACAGACCCTTTCAACACAAATATTTAAAAGCTGGATTTTCCTTCCTTCATTCCCTTAGCTCTCTCCTTCCTTTAAAAAAAAAAAAAAATTCTGGGCCCGGGAAATGACATCAGGCTTTTCTTCTATCTGGAGTGAAAAGCACTCTCAGATCATCACCTTGTTATGGATGAAAATTAAATACTGTTACCCTCTCCACAAAAGTTCTTGTAAACATTAGGTGAACTAAAGTTAGGCTGGTGTGTACGAGTGTTCCTGGAATCAGAAGCTGTGTTTTTATGAGCTGGATAGTTGAGGAACATGTCAAAATGGTATCTTTGAAATCTGTTCCAAGATTTGCCTGTTGTCTGGTAGAAGAGACCAAAAAGAATTGTTCTCAAAGTAGCTGGGTTGTCATGAAATCAGACAGAGCTTGTGACAGCACTTGGGCCGCAGAGAACAATTACATCCTATAGTAGGATGCTTAGTTCTGTGAAGCCCAGGAAGTTTAAATAATTCTTCTACTTCCTAATGGATATTTAGAAGTCTGAGTGTGGCTGATTCCTGTAAAGTTACATGAGTTTTGAAGCTGGACGTATTAAAAATGTTTGTTGGCTCAGTCCCAGGTTCCCAGTGGTATGGTCATGTTTCCTAGTAAGGTGGATAAAACTTTCACTGAGCAGTTGCATTAAATACAGTAACTGCAAAAATATTGCCCTAGATGTAAGAATTACAAAAAAAAACAATAGAAAAGGTGATAGGTGGCTTTGATCCCTTGGTATTCTAGAGTAACTAGATCTTTCTTCTGAGGCAGTAGTAGTGATGAAAGAACAAATGCAACAGAAATTTACTTTATTTCAGCGAGGAAAAAAGAAGAGAGAGAATTGCTTTGGCTGAAAATCAGTACAGGTACAGGAATTATTCAAATATATAGAGGCACATTGCATCCAGAATTGTTCTTGACTAATACAGGATAGGACTAGAACAGATTTATGAAAACAAAAATAACTAACTGACTTTGTTTTCTTTCAGGTTCTGCCCAGTTGTACTTTGAAAAGGTTCAGTCTGTTACACTGGACATTTGCAATAGCACTGCCATTATACCTTGCAAGGTAACTAATCTAGTACTGCACATGACTACTGTAATGTTTGTGAAGTGGAAATTACAAGGAAGTGAATTTTTTTCTTATGATGGAGTTGACAATACTTTCACAAGGAACAGTACTTTTCAGTCTGCGAATTTACTGAATTTATCAATGCTGCCCTATGGCACTGCTTCACTTGTCCTGTCAAGAAAAGAGGCACTTCCAGGAAACTACACCTGTGACGTAACAGAATCAAGCAGAGAAGGAGACACTATAGTTGAACTCATACACCGTTCAAGTAAGTTATTTGTTTTGTGTTTCCCATTCCTTATGTATTGGGGGCCAGTGCTTTTTAACTGCAGTCCATAAATTATAAACATTCTTGAGTGAATAGCAAAGTAACCTGTGGCCTCCAAATTTTGGCTTGGCTCAGTTCCTCACTGTAACTTGTACCCACAAGTGAATCTTCCCCTTCCCTGAATCGTGTTTCTGTGGCAGAAGATTTTGAAAGTGGTGAAGGTTGTTCATGTTGTACTGGGGTTTGGAATACACCATCTGCCTGCTCCAAAGCTTACTGAGAGAAGAACTGACCACTGTTCCTCTTTGTATGTAAAACATGGTGAAATCTCTTATCTGGTAGAAGTTCTTCCTTGCGTAGCACAGTATTAGAAACTTCCCATTCAACTTCCTTTATAGATTTTTTAAAGAACTCAGGGGAGGAGAGAGAGAATATTTGTGTTCCTTGGTGCCCTTCTTGTTAGAAGGTCATTTGTCAGAGGCTGCAACTCAATTGTAGATCATGTGTTTTCTGTGCTGAAGGAACCAGGTTCAGTTCCCATCTCTAGGCAGAGCTGGAGAAATCCTAGAGAGCTGCTTTCTGTCATTGTTGACAGCACTGGACAGGATGAATGAATGGTCTGACACAGTCTGTGACAGCTTTCTCTGTGCCAGGATGATAGGCAGTCTTCCCTATAATTAGCCAGTGCAGTATAGTGGTTAAGAGTGTTAAAGCAGGACTGTAGAAACCCAGGTTTGAAACCACCACTACCCATCACATACGTGAATCCCTGGAGTAGCCTCAAATCAGTGATTCTGTACCTAACTTCTACAGAGTAATTGTGAAGATAAAATAGTGTGTCTGTGTATGTCTGTGAGAAACCATGTATAGAGAAAGGATTTTCTAAATAACGAGGTGAGCATTCTATGAAAGAAGGACATAGATTGTCAGAGGTTATCATTCCTCAGTTACTGCATGTACAGTTACCTGATGGTGAAAGATCAAATGATACAGAGATGGTGTATGTAGAGGCTATAGAAAAATGACACCAGGAAGGAGTATGTTGGAAGAAGCAATTTAGAGAGAAGCAGACTCCCTGGGAAAAAAAAGAGTTCTACTGTGTCCAAGTTTGAATACTATGACATTTGGGAACAGGCCATGGGATTTCTGGCAAGTTTAAAGAGGGAGTGTGTTTCATAACATTTGGAAAATATTTGCTTAAGCAAGTGAGTTTTAGCTTGAAGGGTCCAGATGAACATTTTCAAATTAAGGACTTTGTGGTCGGAATGTTTAACTGGTTCAGAAGGAGGAGAAAAGATGTTTAATTATCCTGTGGAACAAACTTCTGTGTTTACGTGCTTTGATTACAGTTAGAATAGGTGTTAAAATGGATTGGATAAATTGTTAGAGAACCAATTTATCAATATTTATAAATGATTTGTAGAAATAAAGCTTGTTTCTATAGTTTTTAAAAATATGATTATCTGCTTTTTACATATTTATATGATTCTGCCATTTAATTAGCATTGCCTTGTTGTCACTATATAACTTTATCATGCTGACACTAAATCATTTAAGGACATTCTTGTTTTGATCTTGGAGTACTGGGGAGATGAAGACTAGACATAAACTTCATGAGATTAAATCTTTGTCCCTGTTTTATATGCTTGTAGTGTATATGCTGATGATAGTTTTTGGTGGGAATAACTGATAGTGACAAAACATCATACTATTGCTGTTTTAGGATGATCTTTGTCACTTTCTGCACAGGCAAGGAAATATGAGTGCCAAACTAGACATCTTGTGGTAAATGTGGGTAGCAATCTCTTTACAAATTATTTTTAAAATGAATACGTCACAGGAGATTTCCAGTTTCCCATTTTTTCTCACTGTAGCTTCCCACTGTAGTTCCCAGAATCCCTTCTGTGGTATTTCCCAGGCCCTTCTGTCACTGAGCCTGTGACTAAAGCTAAAAACATGAAACCAGAACAAACTGCACGTTGCATCCTTATTCAGCCCTGCCTCCACATTCTTTCCCTTCTTCTCATATCCTAATTTAACACCCTAATCTCTCCATGGCAGGGATTTGTCTTTTTGTAGCCTGTAAAGTGCCATGCACTCCAATGGCACTGTGCAAATAATACTTTTGATATTTAGAATGACTGCAGGGATAAGAGTTAAGTAAATGTGTGGTCTGTTCAGACTGGAACTCTCCCACACAATGATTTTTGTGGTGTTGTTTGCATTTGTCAATCTCTCTTTTTAAACAACATTTTGATTGTTTCCCACCTAACATTGCAATCACCGCTTCCTATGGTAATAGCAAAACCAGTTGGTTAAACGCTTGGCAGTTTGAAAGTGAAATGGAGATATTCATAAGTAAGGCAACAGTGTATGCATTCCTGTGAGGTTCCTTAAATATGCAAAGTGTATACACTGGTGGTTTAAAAGGGAGAGCTAGCATGATGTAGTGGTTTGAAAGTTGGAGAAAGACTCCAGGAAAATCCAGTGGGTGACCTTGGCCAAATCACACTTGGCCTCAGAGGACAGCAATAGCAAACCCCTTAAGTTCATTTTAGGCTTGCCACAAATAGAACAATGACTTGAAGGTGAACACCAACAAATTAAAAGGGGTTCCCTACAAGACCTGGTAAAGACCTGTGAATGGGTCAGCTTTATGGAAGAGGTACAGCATTGTGGCCCTCTAGATGGTGTTGGACTTCAACTCAAATTGGCCAGCAAGATCAGTCACATAGCATCTGAAGAGCTATAACTTGCCCAACTTGCCTGAAAACATGTTGACACTGGTTGAGCACCTAAAGATCAAAATTGTAGGAATAACCTGTCCCATTGTTTGGAGAGTGAACATACTTCCTGGTTTCTTGAGTTGAGAGACACCATTGTTTTCATGTCAGGAAGGAAGTGAGGTCTGTGGAAAACTGGAAATATAGAAATTCAGGATTTTAACATAGTCCTGAGCAGCAACATTTGTCTGCCTGGAAATGTAACGTAAGAATAAAGTGAGGAGGTCATGTTCTTATTCAAATCCTAAAATTATAGACACTGCATTCATGCAATGAATACTAGTGTATGTCCATGCACACACATGCACACAAGGGGAGGGAGACTTATCTAGACTCTGGCATAGAAGGAGCCTTTTCCTTCTTATACAGTCAGTCCCCCTTCCTGTAGTAGCATCTTGTATTGGGAGGGAACTTCTCAAAGTTTTTCTGTGACCAGAGATAGCAGCTATGATAGTAGTCAACAGGGCCAAAAAGTTAAAAATTCCCAGGACATTGGTGTGATCGAAATCAGGGTTCTCTCTGGCAGCTCTTTACAGATCTAAAAATTTACACACTCAACAATTGCATGTTTATGTCTGTTCCCATGAAATAAAACCTAAGATGGAGTGTGTGTGTGCATGTTTGTGTGTGAAAAGTTGGTAAACACTTAAAAATGAAATTCAGCTTCATGCAGGCCAAGGGAGCATTTTAAGCATCTGAGTGCAATTGAATGTAGTATCTGAGGCGGGAAGGAATCTGAGGAAGCAATTTAAGTAGTTTAGTTAGATTGAACTTAGCTGTAGTGCACAGAATATTTACAAGGGGGATTTGGGGCCTAAAATCCAAACCAGCCTCAGGAATACTCATAAATTGCAATGTTAACTTTGCAGGACCACCTGCCCCCCACCCTGCAACTTATCTCACCATTCTTTATCTCCTGGTTTAGTTGTTACTGCGTTTCTAGAATGAAATATGGATTTCATTTAGCTCAAAGTGACTGGATATGAATGAACTGTCTGTATAGACACATAGCCAAAAGTAAGTTGAGGCTAGAGTGGGTTGTAAGCCACACCTTCACCCTCATAGCTCCTCCAGTATGGGGAACTCCCCCTGCAGCCCACTCCCCTATTGATATTATAAGTCGCTATGATATAGGAGATGGGAAATACATTGGCAGTAATGGTTGTCATTATGTGCCTTCAAGTCAGCTCTGACTTAGGGTAATTCTAAGGGGAACCTATCTCAGAAAAATTTCTTCAGAGGAGGTTTGCCATTACATTCCACTATGGGTGAGACTGTTGTGTTTTGCCTGAGTTCACCCAGTAGCTTTAAATGGCTCAGCAGGGTACTCTACTCCTGGTATCCTAGAGTTCTAGTCCAACATTCTAGCAACAACTGGATGCTGACTCTCCTTATTGATGTTTATAGAGCAATATTTAAAATGTTTAAAATTTTACAGAATATTGTGATTGTTGTTTTGGAGAAAACTGATCCCTAACAACTTATAACAAACATCTTCAACTTGGAGGGGTTCGCATTGGAGCTCCATGTTGTAAGTGGTACATCTCCCCCTCTTCGATGGGTACTGTGTTTGAAAGTTTCAGGCAGAAGTAACAATTAGGAAGAAATAAAAGGAACAGAACAGCAAAGAGAGTTTACCACCCCTCAGGGCAAGGTCAGGAGTGTCCACGAGTTGGGGGGCACTCTAGGAACTTAGAGGGCAGCACTCTTGCTGTGCCCAACCACCCCGTTTCTTTAAATCATATCTCAGGATTTGGGCAAAAGCATAGTGAAATTGCCTCCATCCCAGCTTTTCAAAATTAAAACAAACAATTCAAAAAGATGGATGGGGAAGTTGTGTCCTCCAAATGGCTTTGGGGTTTGCCTGTGCCCTTTTGTGCCACTCTGCTATCAAAAGTGCAGCTCACAAGAGAAACAGAAGTTTACCTATGACTTATCTATTTAGTGCAGACTTTGCAACATAAGGTACAGCTATGGCATCCCTGACAGATGGCCCATCTAGCCTTCTCTTAAATATCTCTGATAAAGGGGACCCTGCCACTTTGACAGCAGTTTGTTCCATTTCTAAACTTCTTACTGTTAGGAGGTTTCTCTAAATGTTCAGCTGAAATCTGAACACATCCCCCCACCCAGTTAGTTGGTCTGAATATTTTTATCTGGCAACTTTTTCCTAACACCTTAACTTATGAAAGAAGCTTCCTTTATTTTCATATAAATAGGCTCAGGTTATGCCAGAGAATCTAAAGTGGCCTTACTTTATATGCTGCTTTGGCAATTTACTTTTAGGATACTGAAAAGAGAGAACTAAATCTTTATATTCGTTTTATTTTAATGTAACTATCTCTGTTCTTGGTTCTTTCCTAAATATATTGAATTGAAAGTTCCAGTTTATAGGCTATGCTTAACTTAGAAGGAGGCTTTAGCTATACATTGGATTGTTTGGCAAAGACTTAAAGAAAGTATGGAAAAGACCCTATCTTTCATATATAAATGCCATAAGTCGATTCTTATGTGACTACCTTATGATTTGCTACATAAAAGATACTAAATATTAGACAGGAGGTAGTGTTGCTGTCTGTGAGAAAAAGCAGCAAAGTGTCTTTCAGTTTGTTGTGCTTCAAAGGGTTGGAAGTCTGTCACACAAGACCTGCTAAGGAACAGATATAGTTCAGAGAGATAAAACACAAAGCCAAATGTGCTATAGTATTATCAGGATAACAGTCCCTGATAGCTGGTGGTCTATCTTGGTGTGGAGTGTTGGACTGCCTCTGTGGATGACTGGAATGGCAACAATTCATTGGGATATTAGTGTTTGGGCCTTTGAATGGGTGTCGTCTGGCACAGAATTATCTTTCCATTGAGGAAGGATCAAAATGAAGTTCTGGTCTGCAGTGATAGGACACGAGAGTTCTCTTTCAGTTCAAAATAAACTGTAGTTATCAGAAAATAATTCTGCCCAGCTTGTGAGTTTTATCTAGTTCCTTCTTCTTGGTGATGGAACAGTTCCCATTAGCAGTATAGGGAAGAGATCTTCAATATGGTACAGAAGGTTGAGGGATCCTTTAGAGTAAATATGGGAGGAGAGGCAGAAAGGGAAAGGAAAGGTGGGGAAAATTTCATTGCATGAGTGCAGTTCTGCTCACCCAGTGTCTGATTTCACCAAAGAACTTTAGCTTACAATCAAAAAAAGCTTACAATCAAAAAAAGGAAGAAGACTAAGGCAAAACAAGGAAGTCTCTTGCCCTTCTAGAAATGTAATCCTTGTTGTGATAGGAGAGGCACGTGTAAGCCTTGTCCATGGCAGACATTTCTCAGAAGGGGTAAGCAGGAGGTGTTCTCATTCCAAATAGAAGGAACACTCTGAACCCAGTATTCCTTGGTACTAGAAGACATCCTGCATAGAAACATGCAATAGCATTATGTCTTGCCATCTCAAGTACTTGTCAAAGTACTCCCCACAATAGCATGTTATATTATGAAAATAAAATAATTTATGTAGATGCATATAATTTTCATAATTTATATACATTATAGAATTGGTTTCTCTAGATGAGGTATTTTATAATCTCTGCTCTAATTAATATATTGATGTTAAGTAATAAGATTTTATAAGTATAAATATTTGATTATTAGATATGGGCAACTATAATGTGTTCTAAGTCATCTTTAGCCATAGTATATAGTTGTGAAATGCATCAAAATAACATATTGTGGGTTATCATGTGGGGATATGCATTTAAAATTAATGTGGACATAGAATTTTTTGAAAGTAGTACAATTTGTTGCTTTACTTACTGTTAAAGAGAGAGACGTGTCTATCAACCAGCTGAATGAAGCTGGAATAATAGATGAGATGAGTAGGACTTAGAACAAAATGTCGCAGGATATTGTGCTTGTCTTAAGAGTGCCAACCAAACATGCTTCCCACTAGTTACTAGTATAAGCCGTATCTCTTTCACTCCATCACTTTCTTTTATTGTTTTCCAGTTGACATTATATTCAGAAGCAAATGAATCTACAACAGAAAGTTGCAATGTGGAGAACTCCTGTTCAGAATTCCAGTCAGTCAGCTCTGTCCTTTTTCATTCTGTTTTGTCCTCACCCTTATTTTTCATTTCTCTCCCCAAACAGGCACTCAATTCTGTGGGTACTCAGCCTGGCCATAATAAGAGTCCCCTGTAATCTCCCCTGAAAAATTCTTTTGGAAATCATGGTGTTCTCCTAAGCCTGGTGATAACTTATCCCTTATGCATGTATAGTACATTTGACTGCATGAAGACTGGCAATAGGAGAATGAGGTTGTGCTATATGTCAGTGCTTCTACTAGAGCTTGGAGTTTTGAAATTTGTTTAACCTAAAGTTGCATAGAATCCTAGAATTAAAGAGTTGGGAAGGATTGTCGAGGTCATCTACTTTACTCCCTGCCACACATGAATACACAACTACAGTACTCCTGACAGATGGCCATCCAGCTTCCAAAGGAGAGACCACCACACTCTGAGGCAGTCTATTCCACTCTGAAACAGCCTTTACAGCTAAGGAGTTCTTCTTGATGTTTCAGTGGAATCTGTACTTGTAAGTTGAATCCATTAGTTCTCATTTCAGTCTCTGGAGCAGAAAGCAAACTTGCTCCATTTTCCGCATCATAACCCATCAGGTATTTAAAGATATCAGTCCTATCACCTCTGAATTTTTTTTTTCTTTATGCTAAATATATCCAGTTCCCTAAGCCATTTCTCATAAGGTTTGGTTTTCAGACTTTTGATCTTGTTTGTCACCCTCTGGCTTATTCTGGAAGTATGGACAATTTCATGCCTCTCCAAGGATTCTTTCAGTGTCAAATGCTGACACTTGTCACTGCTATAATGTAAGCTTTATTATGGTAAATGATGCAGCAAGTGGTACACAGCAGAGAAGCATTCCAGACCTTTTGCTGATGGGGTCCAGAACTGCTGACAGCCAATGGTAGAATGCCCCTCTCAAAAAAGTTTTTTCCCATACTTATCCCTTGGCCGGCAATCAAATACCTACCAGTGGACCTACTGGGGACCAGGGTTGTGGGGCACTCCCACCCAGGCTGATGCAAACAGAAGATGGATTCCAAAAAAATTTGTATAGTGCAGAAGCAAACAAAACCAACGTGTGCAAGCACAACTCATCTCCCCATTAACAACAGTAAGAACTATGCAAGCAAGTTAGCAACAGGCAGTTCTGGGAAGGTTTATTCTTAGCCTTCATATCTTTACCTAGCCTCAAACTGCAAAGCAACTGCAAAAAAGTATTCGACAAGGTCAATAATATAAGCTAACTCTTTCACACCACTGGACAGCTGTTCATATGTGGCCATGGTGGTAACAAGAATGTCAAAACCCAGCTACTTAGTGGCAGAGGCCAAGCTAACTACAGCCTCCTCTGGACACATTCCAGCTTGTAAATATTCATCTTGAACTGTGGTGCCCAAAAGTGGACACAGTATTCAAGGCAACTGTGGAGATGGAGGACAGGTCTGCTTTTCTTTTCATTCAGAGTGGAGATAGTAGCTGCCTTCTGCACTTGCTAATAGCATCCTGCCGCCTTCGTCATAGAACCCTTGCTTTGCCCTTTTAAACCCACCACCTTAGTGAGTAAGGGTCAGCCTCCCTGGTCTTACTCAAAAGAATTTGATAATTGGTGGGTAGTGTGTTTCTATGAAAATAGAACTGGAGAAAAGAGTCAGAAATTATCAAAATAGAATGCAATCTTTATTAAAACAACAAACGGGAAAGGGCATTGGGTATTATTATTATTTACAGGCAAAATAGAACTTCCAAAAATGTCTAACCAGATTCCTCAGCTCAACTCAGTATTCAGGTATAAAGTTTTCATACCAACTCAGACCTTTGGCTTCCCCTGTTCAAAATCCTAATCCCTAAATCAGGGTCTCACTTTCTGACTCAGTCAGAAGTGATTTGGTTTCTTCTCTGCCTCTCACAAGGCCTTTAAGAAAACTAAATTCTCATCTAGCAAAAGTCTCTCTCCTTTTCTCCCTGAAGGAATCTCTCCAAAAAATGCAAGTAATTCCCTTATATAGAACTCCTCCCCAGAAAGCTCAGCCTCTCCCATGCACCAGTGGGCTGAGTTCTTCTCTTATCCAGAACCCCTTGGGTCCCTTGGCAACCTGTTGCTAAGGCCAGACTGTCTCTTAGGCTAACCACACTCCCTAGGCTCCATCACAGCAACATCTAACCAAAGCAGAATAGAATTGTACCATTACTTCCTTTGAGCTGGATACTGTTGAAACAGCTGAGAATTGCATTGGCTTTTTTGGCTGCTGCATCACACTATTGACTTATGTTTAGCTCTTGCCAACTAAGGCATTTCTCATGTAAATGTGAAAGTATGTGAATTATTTTTATCAATGACATGGATGAGAGAATAGAGAACATTCTTATCAGATTTGCAGATAACATCAAATTAAGAGAGTAGGATCAGAATTCAAAATTAACAGATTAGAAAGCTGAACTAAAACTAACAAAATGAGTTTCGACAGGGATAAATGTAATGGGCAGGGGAAAAAAATGGAATATACAGATGCAGGATAAGTGACACCTGGTTTGACCGTAGTACATGTGAAGCAGATCTAGGAGTTTTAGTAAACTGCAAGTTGAACATGAGTCAGCAGTGTGATGTGGCAGCTTAAAAAGCCAATTCTAGGCTGCATCAGTAGGAATATAGTGTCTTGGTCAAGGGAAATAATAGTGCCACTCTACTCTGATTTAGTCAGACTCCACCTGGAATACTGTGCCTAGTTCTGAGCACCATAATTCAAGAAGAATATAGACTAGCTGGAACATATCCGGAGGAGGGTGACCAAAATGGTAAAAGGCCTGGAAGCCATGCCTTATGAGGACCAGTTTAGGGAGCTGGATATGCTTAGCCTGGAGAAAAGAAGTTAGGAGGTGACATGATAGCTATTTTTATATATTTCAAGGAATGCCATATGGAGCAAAATTGTTTTCTGCTGCTCTAGAGTCTAGGGCATGGGGGGGTGGCCCCAAACTTTAGAAAAGGAGATTATATCTAGGAAGCACTTCCTGACAGTAAGAGGAGTTTGAATAGCAGTGGAATACGCTCCCTGGCTGTGTGGTGGAGTCTCCTTCTCTGGAGATTATTAAGTAGAGGCTGGAAGGCCATCTGTTGGAAACACTTTGATTGTATATTCATGCATTGCAGGGAGTTTGACTCAATGGCCTTGTGGTCTCTTCCAGCTCTGTGATTTTATGATTAGACAGATGCAGGGTTGTAGAATCATAGAATAATAGAATTGGAAGGGGTCCCTGCTCAATACAGGATCTCCAGCTAGAGCTTCCTCAGCATGTCCAGCCTCTTTTTTTGAAGACATCCAGAAAAGGAGACTCCACCATCTCTCTAGCAAATTGGTTCCATTTCTGAAGCAAGATATTTTGCTGCCTGAGGCAGAGTAGCCAATGATATTCTCCAGTCATTCCTCAGGTGTAGTGCCTAATACTGTTTGCCTGAGACATAAATAAATAAATAAATCCAGGCACTTCTATCTGTGAGTAAAAATACGAAAACATATATTAAGTGCGAAAAAACAATAAACAAAAAACCCTGGTTTCCTTTTCATGACGGCCTAAATCAGTAGTCTAAGGTAGTTATTCACTCTGCCTATTGCCAGGATCAGAAACAGTGGGACCAGTCTACTAGTCCAGCTGCTTTGAAGCTGAGTATTGGACAAAAAGTGGGATACCAATAACGACAATAACAATAAAAGTAGTAGTGGGAGTGGGAATAGGAGTAGTATTGTGGTGATGGTGGTGGTGGGATACTTCAGAACTTTTGTATCCCAGGAAGTCTGAAATTTTAACTTAGAGACAGTTTCCTGTCATGCAGGAATGCATAATCTGTTGTGACAAAAGGGGTAGTACAGATATTAAAAGTTCAGTGTTTTTTATTAAAACTTAGTGTTACAGCTTTTGGTACATGCCAAACACGTAGCAGCAATTGTAGCTGATAAAGGTTGGAAGCAGGCACCAAATCTGTGCGCATACTGCTCTCAATAATCTTGCCTGGAAGCACATTATAATTATTAAAGTGAAGAATACAATAAAAATACCATAATGAAATCCAAAACAACACATACTGAAATCTAACAACTGCTATGCTTAAATCTACACTTAGCATAACAGTCCAGCTTGACTTCAATGGGGCTTACACAATTGAAGCTTAAGAGGAGCTATGTGAAGGCTTAGCCACAGGGGGTGCAGGCTGTGGAAAGCAGAATTTTCTGCTCTTATTATATTTTTAAGTGCTGCCTCCTTTTTTGTGCAGAAATGCAAGGCAAAGCATATATGGTGAGTCTTCTGTGCAGTTGCTTATATTCAGAGAAAAGCTCAAACAAAAAAAGAGAGAGACCTTTTCCCACTTTTCATGATTCTGTCCCAAGCTAATGCAAAACCACTAGAGAACAGACAAAAATTTAAAACTGTTGAGCTGCCTTTCATTGGGTTCTGGATGTTTTGTGGATTCCTCACCTTGAACACTAGCTCAGAAGTCAGAATATTATGAACCTGCTGATATTGTTGGACTGCAAGGCCTGACAGCCTTAGCATAGCCAGAGGTGAAGAATGAATGGAATTCCAGTGGTTCAGGTGAAAGACCTTATATTTCCACCCCTGCAGTTTATCTGCTTCTTCACAATATGGTTCGTTATGATTCTGAGACTGCAATCCTGTAGCCATTTACTTGGGAATAATGTCCATTCAGAGGCAGCACAGGGTAGTGCTTTCAGCATTGGACTATGAACCTGGAGAGTAGAGTTTAATTCCCTGCTCAGCCATGGAAACTCATTGGGTGACCTTGGGTGTGTCACACACTCAGCCCCAGAAAACCTCATGATAGTTTAACCTTGGGGTTGCCTTAAATTAGAAATTGTCGGTAAATGCAGGGGGCATGCTGGAATGCTAGCATGACCCACAGTTTACCTGCCCTTAGAAGCAAGACAAAAACTTGTTAAGTCCCAAAAAGCTGCCAGTGAATGAGGCCATCCAGATTGTCTAAACAAGCTACTCAGTTTATTGAAAGCAAAGCTGGATTACATATTTAGCAAGCTAGGTAAAATCCATGTCTGAACAGAGACAGAATAGAACAGCAATAGGAAAAAGAATACACACTGCCTGTTTTTAGGCAGCTCTTAAGTAGACACTTGTCAACAACTTTCACACCATGGGAATGGGAACTTTACTAGTCAAAACACTACATTGTTTTGAGAATGGCTAGGCTAGATTCTGAGAGAGAACCTTATCTGATTGTGTGTGCTGGGAGCTGCTAGGAGCTACATTGCCATGGTAGCGACCCAGCGGAGTAAACAAGAAACAGTTAACCCTTAAGGCAAGAACAGACAGAGCCATCTTGGGCTGTAACTGTCAACAGAAATATCGTGAAGGCACACAACAACAACAACAACAACAACAACGTCTGTTGAAATAAATTCAGTTATTTCTGTTCCAAAATATACCACTGGACTGAGAGTGAATTACAATTGCAGTGTTAATTGTATTCCTTAATTTTTCAATGAGTGTCCAAACCTTCTCCTCTCACAGTCAAAGGCTCTTGCAGGTTTTCAGACACTTTCCATCTATTTATGCTGACATTTTGGAACTTCAGACTTGATCCATCTGCGCTCCAGATCTCCACTTACTGATCTTAGATGATCAGTTGGACACTCAAACCATTACACCATGATGGCTCCCACCCAGAAGATGAAGGCCGACTCTACACAGTTGAGTTTCCTTCCTTCAGTAGTGCTGCTGCAGAAATAGGAGCAACTTTAACTGCAGGAAGAAACTTTTGCTTGCAGGCTCCTCTTCCTCTCCTATCCCTTGATGGTGCTGTTGGTAAGGGGGATGCTGAGATCCCCTGGCTGCCTAGTGTCTGAGAGAAGCAATTGGGAGAGAGAACCAGCCAAAAGTTCTAAAAATAGGACCAGTCATTCAATACATTGTTTCAACATCCCTTTCCAAATTGCTGCAACTAAAGACCAAGAAAGCCAACGTGATTCCTGGTTGCATCAATAGGAATATGGTGTCTAGATCAAGGGAGGTAGTGGTACCACACTATTCTGCATTGGTTAGACCTCATTTGGAATACTGTGTCCAGTTTTGGGCACTCCAATTCAAGAAGGATATCATCAAGCTGGAGTGTGTCCAGAAGAGGGCGACCAAAATGGTGAAGGGTCTGAAAGCCATTCCCTATGAGGAGTAGCTTAGGGATCTGGGTATGTTTAGTCTGCAGAAAAGAAGGTTAAGAGGGGACATCATACCCATGCTTAAATATTTGAAGGGATGTCATGTTGAGGAGGGAGTGGGCTTGTTTTTCACTGCTGCAAAGACTAGGACAAGTAGCAATGGATTCAGGCTGTAGGAAAGGAGATTCCACCTAAACCTCAGGAAGAACTGTCAGAGCTGTCTGGCAGTGGAATATGCTGCCTCGAAGTCTGGTAGAGTCTCCTTCTTCGGAGGTTTTTAAGCAGAGGCTGGATGGCCATCTGTTGGGAATGCTTTGATGTGGGTTCCTGCATGGCAGGGGGTTGAACTGGATGGCCCCTGTGGTCTCTTCCAATTCTGTGATTTGATGATTCTATGAAAAGTCCTGGGCCATTTCTGCACTACACTGTTATAGTGCTATTATTCCACTTTCAACATCCTATGGAATCTTGGGTTTTGCAATTTAGGGAGGGGCATTTAGAATTCTCAGCCAGACAGCTCTTTGGCCTCAGGAAACTACAAACCCCAGAATCCCACAGGATGTTGAAAGTGGAATAATAGCACTGTAACAGTGTAGTGTGGAAATGGCCCTGGTAAAACGTTCCCTATGATAAGAAGATAAAGATGATAGGTGCAAAACTATACTTACTTCTCACGACCCTGATGTAGGTGTCATATGGGCAGCTTGAGGAGTTTAAGCTACTTCAGAGGACTCTGCTTTGATTTGGGCATCACCTGGATGAATCAGCCCAATTTGGTTCTGGATTCATGATTTGTATGAATCCAAAGCACATGTTAGGTTCAACATTTGTTGTTTGTATACAGCGTACTCACTGTACATGTGGGGTTCTGTTCCAGGAATCCTTGTGTAAAAACAAACACAGAGGACACAGTACACCTGCTTGCTGTATCTATTGGCTATAATGGGATGTGCTGCTTTGCATGACCTCACATTTGTGCATATGGCGGTCACACAAGAGGAGGCCCTACTGTACTGCAAATGTATGTTGCAGAGGTGAAACTACATGGAAGATAATTTAGGTAGTATAAAAGTAGCCAGAACTGTGAAAAAGTATAGTGTTCAATGTGGGTAGGAAACTGGATTTGTTAGAAAGCATGTATGGTCAGCTCTCCACATTTGCGGGTTTCACTTTTGCGGATTTGATTATTCACAGATTATTTGCTGTCACCTGGGCTGCCTTCCTATGCCATTTTTAATAGGGACTGCGAGCCTCCTGAGACTGAGAAACTAGGAACAAGGCTTGTAAGTCCCTATTAAAATGGTGTGGGGCAGCAGGGGAGGTGGTAGTGAGCCCCACCAGCCACCCACTTCTAGCTCACAGTAATCCAAGGTGGGTTGAATATGGTGGTCATACTCTTTTGTATGTTAAATATGGTTTGGGAGGCCCTAGAGTTATGAATGGTTTTTCCACTTTCACCGGGGTCCTGTGCCCCTAACCTTAGTGAATATGAAGGGATGACTGTATAGCCATTGTAAATAGGTTAGTCTTGAAACTATGATAATCAGACTTGGAATGGAATTTGGAAGTCATTTAGTAAAGAAGCTGACTGAAATAGAGATTGGAGCATCTTTCATGTCTGGCCATCCAAATTTTGCTTAGGGAGGAGATTCTAGCATTTTCCAGGCTAGCCTGTTCCACTGTCACTTTGTAGTGTCTCGGACTTCCTCCTAACGTTTAGTTCAAATTCTTTTAATTAGAAGATCCTGTAATTTAATTTCCAAAAACAAGACTGAAAGGGCCACATGGAAGCAACAAGAACAAAGGGTTGGGAATTGAGAGTAACTTGCTGTCATATATACATGCAGTTATTACATTCGGGGGACGAATTATTCAATTTCAATTAGACTGAAGTGCTAAGAAACAATATGAATAGAAGGAAGGCAGAACTGCTTAGTTGAAATATACATAGCAGTGGAATAAACATATGCTAACGTTATTGTAATAATATTTTAAACAAATGTATTTTAATGTTGAAGCAATTTTTTTCATGCTTAAAGGTGATTTTCCTGGGTCTCATACTTTTTAAAATTTATTTGTAAAAGCTGCATGCATTCACAAAGGAAGTATGACACCACCTTCTGGTAAGAAAGGAAACAACAACAATATCACGTGGCATCCTTAAAACCATGTTATATCAACTTGTTCCCTTTCAAGAATTATCAAGTAATGATAACTCTGAATTTGAACACTTTTGTAATTTTTTGATGGTGTATTATCTCTCGATTCATTTTGCATTCATTCCACATCTTGTTTTAAAAAAACTGATTGAAATTTCTCTCTAGTCTTTTAGAAAAGAATTCTGTGTAAAGAGTTGTTAGATCAAATTATCCCCCAGAGAACACCTACATATGCACGCGCACGCACGCACACACTGTATTATTTTATTCTTGGTCTGTAATTCCCTTAATTCATATAATGCATCTAAATAAACATCAGAAAGATAAGAAATGTAGTTGATGAATATTGTACCACCATTTATCTTCACTATTGACAGTCCTATGTCACAATAAACAAGGTGCAAATCCTCACTTCACCACAAAGTTGGGTGGCCACACATATCTGTCTACCTGAAAATGGAAGCAAGAATCATGTACCATGTTGATCTCTTTGGAGAAAAGGCAGAATACAAATTTAATACATAAATGCATAATACGAAAATAAGTGGAGCGAAAATAAGTGGAGATGATAGTGATAGCATCTGTTTGGGTCAAAAGGAAGCCCTATTGATAATAGTGTAGTAAATAGCCATGAACACAGAAGTTCAGTATTCATGTGTTAGTGTTCTGGATTGTCAGATCAGGATCCAGTTCCCTGGGATTTCAAGGCCAACAGCTAAGAGGTCTTGAAATGTCATAGGCCCTTTCCACAGCTTACCTGTTTTCGGTACTGGGGTGCGGGGATCACGCCAGCAGCCTCCAGTGAGAGGCTCTCATGTCCCTGCTGCTTCAGCTCTGCACAAGCTGCCTGCTTCTGAGCAGGTAGCATGAGAGCCCCACCTCTTCCTTCCGCAGCGCAGCCTGGGAGTTTCCCAGGCTGTGCTGGGGCAGGAAGTGTGACTGCTGTGGCTCCAGAGGCTCCGCAGGCATGGCAAGTGCATGTGGGGCCCTGGAGCAATGCACAATCGTGCACCATTTTCAGCTGAAAGCCAAAAATGAAAAAGTGCACAAGCGGCATCTGCCCTACCCTGGAGCGTCGCACAATTGTGAGTGCGTCGTGCAGATCACTCCTCACAATCGTGCAACGCTTCAGGTGTCTTTTTGCATGGCAAATGCCATGCGAAAAGGGCCATAGGGTGGGCCTCTTCAATAACAATTGCAAAAAAAAAAATGTGTGTGTGTGTGTGAGACAGAGAGAGAGAGAGAATGGAATTTCCTGTATTTACCCTCTTTGCACCACTCTTGTTCATTTATATCATTTGTATAACATCCAATTAACTTTGTCATTGGAATGTTTGATAGTCATGCCTTTTCCAAAGCCCCACAAGTGAAGCATTCCCGTCCTTCTCCAAAATCTCTCTACACATACTAAGAGTAAGAGAGCAGAGAAGCAAGAGGTGCTGTGATCTTTCACTTCCAACAGGGATTCTGCAAGATTAGTGTAGACAGACCCCTGCTCACCCTTGTTCTGAAAAATTTAGAAATCAGAGAAGAGGTGGGGAATTTATGGTACACTTGTTTAGATCAGAATGCAGGGAAGAGGCAAGGAGTGCAGTTAGGCAATAAAGAATCTTAAAAGAGAAATGTCTTTTAAATGGAATTTTTAGGCCATTTCTGCACTATACTCTTATAGCACGATTATTCCACTTTTAACATCCTATAGAATTCTAGGGTTTGTAGTTTACTGAGGCCAAAGAGCTCTCTGGCTGAGAATTCTAAAGGCCCCTCCCTAAACTGCAAACCCCAGGATTCCATAGGATGTCAAAAGTGGAATAATCACGCTATAAGAGTGTAGTGCGGAAATGGCCTTAAAAGTAGAGCCTCCTGTTGAAAATAACTTTGGAAATCAAAGTATTTTTCCCCTTTGCTCCAACTGTTGCTTATATGAAGATTTGTAGACAAAACCAACCAGTATTGTTGTGCTGCTGTGTGCACTTTCAAGTGTTCCAGAGGCTCTTAGCCAGTGGAACAAGCAGTTATAGTGACAGAAGCTGTAGACAGAAAGGGAGCTACAGCTGTTCATTATCTCTATGGCACAAAAAGATATGGTTTATAGCCATTAAGGGGAAGAATGGTATTAACAATATTTTATTGAATAAAGGAAAAGCTAAACTAGATGGATTTTAGTTAAGCAAGTCCCTTGAAGGAAATTATTGAGATAATTTGTGTTTTTTAAAACTATTATCATGAAAGTAGGAGGTCTGAATAAGAACCAGTTCTATGCCATTCTTTCCCCTTCTTTTGCTGTTATATTAATCGCTGCATGGAGGAAGGGCAATAATGGTTTATTGTTATTTTTTTCTGAGGTAATGTTTAAAACTTCAACAAGATTTTTAAATACAATAAAAAAGAACTTGCAGATACGCAAAAATCCTTAAAACATTTAAGTAGTGGTGATCCCTGTTTCAGGTAGTTTCACCTAAAAGGAAAAAATGTGGCTTTTATATAATTTTGTTTGTGTTTGCTTTAGCTGTATACTCCCCATTTGGATAGCGTAGCTGTGTTTCTTTTCTTTTATCAGACGTGCAGTAGAATCTCTCACAGTATGATTTGCCACCTCAGGGCACAAGTCAAGGGTGCAAACATGAATTTCTGCCATTTCAGGTTGAAGCTGTTTTTCTATCAGTCACTGGTCTAGAGTGTGTGCTGCCAGTCAGAGCACCAAATGACAGAAAGATAACCCCTTTCAAATTCTGGTGCCTTCATTAGCCACTTGCCCCCAAAGATAGCAACTGATTGGTTGAGTACCCCACTAGTAAATAAAGTAAAGATAATGTGTGCACACACAAACTTTCACTTGATCTTGTTTTAGCAACCTCAACTGCCTGGCTAGGCAGTATGCTTTCTATTGTGAATCATTGGCCAGGTAACATCTTTTTCTCTCAGGATCCGTCAGTAACTGTAACAAGCCTCATTCATTGAGAATCCAGGTGGAACCCAGATTGTTGGTACTCATAGTAGCTCTCTGTGCCTATAAATAATTTAGCTAATTATGTAAAGAATTTTTGACCCACCTTCAGTAGAAAGTTCCCCCAGAATGGCTTACAGGAGATCAATAACATATGAAGAAGTTCTCCCTGCAGGCTTACAATCTGAAAGAAATGCTAGAAAAGGAAAAGTAGATTAAGGGAAGGGCAAACAGGGGGAAGTTGTAAGCCAGTTTACATCTGTTCTGTTGAGATCAGCATGTTGCGGCCTGACTCAAACCATTTCTGCAGCATTGGTGGCTCTTGGGCAGGGGTTTGCATTTTTGTTTCTTACTTTCTTCCACATAAAACTAAAAAGCAAAACAAAACCTTCTTTTCCTGGACAAGGTTACAAGCATAATGTGTTTTCAGTGGTTTGTCTCATTTTGACATTTTTTGGTGAAAATTCCATGATTTCTTTAAGACACAGAACAATGCTTTTCTACCAGTGAAAATTCCAATTTACACAAATTCTGTGGTAGTTATGCATTTTTTTTGGTATTTTGTGCAAAAAGTGCTCTATCATTACACTTTTACAATGGTGAAAAAATGAAGCAGTTGACACTTTTCAGTGGGGTAGCAACACACACTGTCTTATTGGAGATGAAAAAAGAAATCTCAAGATCCTGTACATCTCTACCCTGCATACGTTTGAGTACAGTTTGTGACTTGACCAGACCAATGCTACCTTGATTCCTTGGACAATAATCCTGTAGAAATGAAGACCAAGAAAATAAGTCTTTCTTGATTCATCTAAGTTTTTTCAACATTCTTTGATGTAGTATGTCACAAATAACTTGCCTGTGAGATGTGACATGACTCAGGAACTCAGCTCTTAGCTGGATCTGTTCTTGTCTATTTTAAAGATTTTCATGGAGGCAGGGTCAATCTCACCTCAAGCAGTTATTAATCATATCCGGAGAAACAACTGCGTATGGTTGAGGCTACTCAAAGCCTCAACCATGCTTTATCTCTTCAAGAACACCATAACTGCTTTGAGTGGTTCCTAAAGAAATTACTCACTTTTTTTGGTGTGTGCTTTGGCTGCTTTCATGCTCCTTGTTTTCATCAGCTAAGTTTCTGCAGAATATCTGAGCTATTTCATGCGCCTTCCTTTACATGTTCCTAGTCTTACAACTGCTACCGTACATGCCCGTCCAAGCCAATCCTGTTCTAACATTTAATCCAGATGCTAGCCTTTCTACACTAATACTGAGTTTTCCCCTTTCAACTTACCTTTGGATTGAGCTTCATAGGTCTGTTACGGTACGTGGATCATATTAAAAATGAACACCTGTCTCCATTTGCAGGGTTTGTGACTGTTGAGGTTAGTTGACAACCTGCTGAAATGTGCAGGCTGATTCTGCTCCTGCTCAGTTTCTCCTACCCATGGGAGTCTGAGAGGGGGGATGCTTCTAGGCCAACAGCTAATGCTACTGTGAAAAGACATAGCACAACTAATCCATATTTCTCACCTGAAGGGATTTTCTGAGGTAAAGAAAAAATAGAGAAAACAGTGGAGTGGAAAACATTCTTGCTGTCCATACCTTTCGTGGTAGTAATAGTGATTTAGGAACAGTTTGGATAGAACTGAAATTTCTGACTTTTCAGAAATATTCTTCTTGTGCAGTATTCTTTCCTAAAATAAAAAAGACTGATCAAAAATAACTGTAAAAAACATTTCATGGATCCAAATTCTCTGCAGTGATTTTTTTCCCCTCCAAGGTCCTGCTTTTCTTAATTCATAAGCATTGGTTGGCTTCACAGAGGAGATATGATATTAATGTTAGATTACAAAGTGCTTTGAAAACAAAGCTGTGGTGATACAGATTCTGTAAGCAGTTGGGATGGATAGCAAGCTATCGTAGTAAAACATGTTTGGAGTTCCAATTTGTCAGTGTATTGATCCAGAACTGAGCATGAATTAATGGACTTGGTGGTAGACACTAGATTAGAACAATAAAAGTGAATAATCTTCATTCTAGAACAGAGGTATGCAAAATGTGTCTCCCAGGTTTTGTTGAATGGCAGCTTTCAACAATAGTAGTCAGTATAGCTTGCGACAAGGGATGCTGGCTATTGCAGTCTATCTTCAAATGGAGGGTTGTGCTTTGCCAGTTCCTGAACTAGAACTTTTTAAAGGCATTTTGAGACAAAAGTGTGTGTGTGTGTGTGTGTGTACATGTGTGTACGTGCACGTGGATGGATTTAGATGCCATAGCTTAGGACAATCCTTGCTTATGATCCTAAACTTGAACAAGTTTTTCTTCCTTTTGAAAATAGTGCACTTGAAAGCAATGTAGAATTATATGTTCAAATCTTTAATGCATGTGCACATATTTAGTAACTGTACTCAAGGGGATACCAGTGGATGGAATATAAAGGTTTTTAATATCTGCTGATAGTCTGCTCTATTATTTTTCTGATGTTCCCTGTAAAATGCTTATGGAATGTCAAAATGAAATTGGAGAGCAGTCTTTTAATGTTCATTTTTTTCCCCTGTCCCCCTAAGAATGAGTAAGTATATTGAGATAGAGAAGCTGCTAGCACAAGATAGGGGGAAGAGAGAAATGTCCAACAGACTGGTTCAGAAAAACCCAACCTTGTGATAATTTAAAATGGAAAGAGAATAATTATGATTTGGGCTATGAATGGTTTGTTTCTTACTGTGATCACCAAAACGTGTCTAGAAACCACAAACATGCAAAAAGAGATTCCAAATTCATTCCAATTAAGGTATGAGTAACAATTTGTAAGATAGCCCTGACTTATCTTATGCATATCTACAACAAACTAAGATTATGTGATACTTTCTGTATTTTTTTTACTTGTAGCTTCATGGTTTAAGCCCACAGAAAATTCCTTCATCATTGCCACTGTGATTGTTGCAGTTCTTTTGTATTTTTCTCAGTCGGTGGTTGTAGGTAAGTACACATTCATTTTTTTTATCAGTGCGAGATCTTATTTTATTGTGAAGTGCTTTGCATATGAATTCGAAAAGATGAAAGAGAAAAAAACCCCTAATACTCTGCAAAAGCAAAAATAAAAATATAAAAATTAAGGTTACATATTTTGAGCAGTGTACATGGCTGCTAACTAACATTTTATATGCTTTAAAAATAATAGAGAATTAAAGATGACAGTAATTAATTTGAAGTCTGTCACCCTTTAGGTATATTACTTTTATGACTGACAATTAATACTTTTTATGATTTGCAGTAGAAAGAAAGCTAGTACATGTTTCTGGCTTTTCAGCATCTTAGTCTTCTAATGAACATTAAGATACTTGCTGCCTGGTATCATGCTATCCAAAATCATTCCTTCTTTTTGTATAATTATTTCTGTTAAGATACTGGTATAGGAATATGACACCTGTTCTGTTGCACATGTTTTCCCCAATATATAATACTATACTCATCTTTTTTAGACTGTTTTAAAAGAGTATTTTAAACATGTGTGTTCAGCTGAGGAAAAGAGAGAAATGTGTGTGTTATAACCAAAACTGGAAAAAATAAAATTGTGACTTTTTTGTATAAAATTGTGGGTTTTGTTTTTGTTTTTTTGTTTTTTCTGTAGCTACACTGCTACAGTTCAGCAGTGAAAAGGGAGAACACAAAAACAGGCTGGGAGACCTGCACGTTTCCCACTCTTATCTTGGAAGATCACAGCTTCTGTGTGTTTGTGTATGTGCCTTCGGGTTGCCTTTTGACTTATGGTGACACAGTGAATTTCATAGACTTTTCTTAAGCAAGTAATTACTCAGAGGCGGTATTGCCATTTCTTTCCTCTGAAATATAGCCTACAGCACCTAGTAGTCATTGGCTGTCTCCCATTCAAGTACTAACCAGGGCTGACTCTGCTTAGTTTCTGAGAGCAGACAGGATCTGGTTCCTTTAAGGTATTTGGGCCGTTGAAGCTTCTGTATAGAACAAAATGGGCTAATACTAATTGGTGGAAAGAACACATCATAGGGGGAAAGAGTGACCAGCTTTGCCAAGGATAAATGCCTCTCTGAGAGAGAGTGGTGCTAGGCACTTGGAGAGAACCAAACAAGCCCACCTTGGGCATCAAAGATCTCAGTAGCTATTGGCTGGTTTCTGATAATAGATGTTTCTACTGTGAGAGACCTAGGTAGGTGACTGTTGTACAAATCCAGTCACTTTTAGAGTGAACTGTGTTTCTAGATCAGTTTTAATCCAGCTTTAGACCTTGGTTTGTCAGTCTGCTTTGACTGTTCTTTGCTAAGAGACATATAGTGAAGGGTAGTGCTGTCAATTCTGTTGTATCTTTTGGAGCCTTTTGACACTGTTGCTACTGATGTCTTTCTGGATAGGTTATCTTGGTTGGGCACCGGAGGTGCAGTTGTACAGTGGTTCTGTTCCTACCAATAACAGAATGGTGATTTTGACAAACTTTTTGCTTGCTACCTCCTTGCCTTTTATGTCGTCAGGACCCATGTGGCTCTTTTCTATTCTCCCATGCTGTTCAACATTTACCTCAAGGGTAGGGAAATTCTTTCAGAGTGAGGGCTGAATTCAATTTCATAGATGTTCTCAGTGGTTGAGTTTCAGCCTTTCAGAAAGGGAAAAGAAGTCTCTACTAAAGCTATGAAATCAACAAATTATGGTATTAGAAAAGGAGATGAGGCCATACAGGCAACTACAGGGGGAGAGATTCAGCCCTAGGGCCTAAGGTTCCTCATCTTTGGAATACATGATACCGTTGAGTAACATCATTCAGAACTTTGAGGTAAGATGTTGTTAAAATGCAGGTGATAATTGTATTACTTTTCCCACCTAGGCCCTTTCTACAGGACGATGCTTTTGCACATCATTCCGTTGCAATCCTGGCAGTGCCTCTGCTGGGATGGGAGCATGTCCCATGTCCCAAAGCTCTCCTCTGAACCCCACTGGCTGCCTGTGGAAGGGTGCGTGAAGGACATGCCTCTTCCTTCCGCACTGCATCCAGCTGTCTGTCTTCCCATGCTGCAGTGGGGAAGGAAGTGCATAATTCCGCTTCCGGCCCTTTTGTATGGCCAGCAGTGACAGAAGGATTGTGCGATCAGGGGTCATTGATGGAGTTTTTCCGTCAATGATATACCCCGTGATCACACCGGCTAGTGACGTGAAAAGGGCAAGACGGTGACTACTATGTTGTGCGGAAGTGTCATAGTCCCACTCTTCTCAGGTACTCATATCAGGAAGACTTGTCCTGTGGAAAAGGCTATAGTTTGATTAAGCAGACTAGTGAACTAGATGAGGGCCAGTAAATTGAATCCCAGTCTAGATATTGAGGTGGTGGGAGTGGGTGGTTTCTCTGCCCTTGTTCATCCTGTGCTAGCTATATTTGCATTCCACATAAAAGATCAAGGTCAAAATTTGGAAATTCCCCTCCATCTCTGTATTTTAAAGGTTGCTGAGGTTGCATGAAGTGCCTTTTCTCACCAGCTGAGGTGATGTATCAGCTATGTCAGAATAAGGTAGCATAACTCTGGTAACCTGTAATGTGCTACAGACAGGCAATTTTTGAAAAGAGTTTGGAAAGTGAGTTCAAAATTATATTTCAGTCACATTGTGACTGTCACATTGCTTCCTGTTTATTTATAGATCCAATTCAAAGGGCTAGTTTTGACTTTTAAACCTCTTCACAATTTGGAATCAGAATGTTTGAAGGACATCCTGTTTCTAGATGAATTCTGCAGAATTTGATGTCCCCTTATGAATTTTAGCATATTACTCAGAGGGCCCCTGCTCAGTAAGGCCCTTTCTGCACCTTACCTTTTTTCGGTGCTGGGGTGCGGGGATCACACGAACAGCCTCCAGTGAGAGGCTCTCGTGCCCCCGCTGCTTCAGCTCTGCACGAACTGCCTGCTCCCAAGCAGGTCGCGCGAGAGCCCCGCCTCTTCCTTCCTCAGAGCAGCCTAGAAGTTTCCCAGGCTGCGCTGGGGCAGGAAGCACGACTGCTGTGGCTCCGGAGGCTCTGCACGCACAACAAGTGCACGTGGGGACCTGGAGCAATGCGCAATTGCGCACCATTTTCAGCTGAAAACCAAAAATGAAAAAGTGTGCGAGCGACGCCTGCCCTACCCTCGAGCGTCATGCGATTGTGAGTGCGTCGTGCAGATCGCTCCTCACAATCGCTTGATGCTCGAGAGGTCCTAAGACAAGGTAGGTATGTGACTACCAGCAAAATGGTCTTCCCATCAGTAGTGGCACCCACTTCATTGCCATTTTGGTTCCAGGCTAAGAATGTTTTCTTGTTTCTTGAAACGTTTAACTTTTTAATGGCTTTGTTCCTGATCTTTTTTGTCTGTTTATTATAAAACAAGAACAATTGCCTTAACAGTGGTTGGGTTGCCCCCATAATTATTTTAAATAAAGCATTTTTTTAAAACTGATTTTTATCGTAACTTGTCTTGAGAATGTTTTTGACTAATAAAATTTAGTCAAAGATATTTTTAAGATAAATAAATAAATGAGTCGCATGCTTTGATATTGTCTCTGGTCATTTCCACACTATATTGTTATAGTACTATTATTCCACTTTCAACATCCCATGGAATTCTAGAGTTTGTAGTTTACTGAGGCCAAAGAGCTCTCTGGCTGAGAATTCTAAATGCCCCTCCCTAAACGGCAAACCTCAGGATTCCATAGGATCTTGAAAGTGAAGTAATAACACTGTAAGCATAGTGTGGAAATGGCCTCTCCGTTAAAAACAAAACGTACCAACTAGAACTTGGTGGTAACAGGACACAAGCAAAGCCAGTCCTCAGACTTAAAGGATGAAACATTTTTCTTGAGGTAAAAACCTGCTAGATGAACATCATACAATGCTTATTCTGTGTTCAGTGAAGTCTGCATTGATTTAGGAGTGCTCATCTGCGTATGGAATGAGCCTGAGTCTCTTATTTACAGAATGTAATAAGATTTGTGTCCAGTTTGCTTCTAAAAATCCTACTTGCCTTCAGTGCATAAGTGAAGCACTTGAAGATGCCAAGTGTTATTTATTATACTTTTATGATTTGGATCTGCATTCCTTAGCCAATATTTATTGCGCTGCCCACTGAGCCAATGTAAGAGCCAATATCTGAGAGAAGTTGTACTGTGAGACATGGCTTGTCAGGGCCCCACTAATTGCTTTGGACATCACCGTGAGTACAGTATATATTACTAAGCTCAAAAAGAGAGAGATCCCATTGTGCCAGGAGAATCCTTCACATCTATGTGATGCAGCATTTCTTGGAGAGGCTAGCCCAGTGCCTGTAGGCATTATTTCTTGGCACAGTGATGAAGTAAACAGTCAGCATAGAAACAGAGCTGAGCACTTTCAATTTATTAGTGAGCTGCAGAAGAGAACTGAAAGCCAGCTACTGTATTAATATATGAGAAAACATTGCTGTAGTGAAAAGAAATTATTGTTGACTCCTCAGCTTTCAAATGCTGCTCTTTAGAATTGTACTTGCAAGTATTCTTTCTTTCCTTCTTTATACTAATAATCATGCTGTGTTTTTTCTACCTCATGCAACATCTACAGTGAAGACTCTCAAATAGAAATGTACCTTGCAGGTTGTTTAACAGTGCTTAGGGCAGAAGAGAGCACAGCTGGCAATAGTGAGTGTACAGTTTTTCCAACTTCCTCTCTTTGGAAGACTACCAAAGTGCTGTGTAAGCCTATGAACCATCAGTCTTTGAAATGAACCACTTCTGTAGCATCCCTAATTTAACTGCATTTTTAAAAGGCTGCCATGTTCAACTGAAGTAGAAAAGAAAGTCGCATCTGATCTGTCTCCCACATGGAGCTGGTGGCAGATGAGTTGAACTCTATGCAGACTACTTGTAATTTGAACTAAAATCAGAAGAGGTACCATGGCACCTAGCTGTAGGGTGTAGACTCTGCTAGTGAAGGCCAGCATTTCTGTGACTGAGAAAGGTAGACAGATGCTGGTACGTGGCATCTCCAAACAGCCCCACGTTGTCATGAAGCTGTGGGATTGTAGCAGTGGGACTCCTTTTGCCAGTGTGTGAATCCTGAGTGGAGGTTTGCAGATTGTGTAGATGAACACTTTAATAGAGCCACAGGAGTGACTTCCGCTTCACTGTTGTGATTAACACAAGCTCTAATTCTGTAAGAGCTATGTGCTAATTGTGCAGATGTAATTGAGGGAGTTAGAGGTCTTGTATTGGTTAGGATAGCTTGCAGTATCAGAACCATCTGACATCCCATTCTCTTTGTCTCCCTCTCACAAGGGTAGGAGGAAAACTATATGCCAACTTTCAGTTATTACTACTACTACTACTACTACTACTACTACTACTATTATTACTTTGTGAAATAAAGCAGGCTAGAAAATCCTATCAGATGGCATTGTGAAAGGACAACTTTACTTGCTGCATTTTCCCTTTTTAAAACTCATATTGTGAGGGTTTTTTTCCAAAAAAAAATCCTGATTTGTGTACACCACAGTTAATTTTTATGTATGTTTTTCAAATACATTAAATTCTAATTTTTATTTATATTATGATAATACATTTTTTTAAAATGCAAATATAAAAGAACACATTACAGTTTAAAATTATGTTAAATTTATTTGTCATCCTGTATCAGATCTCACGGCTTAGAGCTAACCCCGTTTGTTTGATCCTGCTAGAGCGGGCTTATTGAACTATGTGTCAGTGTACCAAGTGTGACTGAACTATGTGTCACTGCCTGAACTATGCTTACCAAACATAGTTTACCAAATTCCCATTGATTCAGTGCTATTTCTGTGGAAAGAAATAAAGCATTAGGGGCAGGAGGCAAAAGCAAGCATTTCAGATGAGAGACCAAAGATTAGAAATGCCACAGAACAGACCATATGTTTCATTCATTTTCTTTATAATTAGCATGTATACCCGGTGTTGCCCAGGATTTTATTTTATCATAGGTAATACTTATTAGAAAGATTTGAGACCCTTTGTCTCTAATTCCCCAAACTGTCTTGTCCAGTACCTGTAACTTTACCCCATATTCCCCAATCCAATCTGTATTCAGAGTTATTAACATAGAGAGGTTGGGTTCCTGAGGGAATACACTGCCTTCCTCCTTGCTGCTAGGCTGCATCTCCATAGCAGCTGGCCTATTCAAGGCGGACATAGTTGACTGAGGACCAAAAGCTCTCTGGCTGAGAATTCTAAAGGCCCCTCCCTAAACTGCAAACTCCAGGACTCCATAGAATCTTCTTAGGCAGCCAATCATATGAGGTCTTCATCGAACACTGATGAACAAACTTTTATATATTAGATTATGGGCTTTTGACTAATCTGTGGGTTTTGAGAGGCACTAGGATGTAGGGGTGCCATACTATGTACATAGTGATGCATTCTGTTCCCATGGTCTTTCCCGAAATATGTCCATTTCTCAGATTTTGAATTTTTATGATTGTCAGCCAAGCAGCATAGATATTTGCTTCATATCCCATGAGAAACTGTTCTGCTAGCAAGTACTTTGTCCCTAAGAAGTTCTGGAAGCTACAACTACAAGCACCTGAACATAAAGGAGTTCACAGCAGTAAAGTGGCCTGTACCACTGCTTCAGCCTGTAGCTATTGGTACTGCATGACTCCACCTCACAAGGGTTGAATAACTCACTTGAATGATGTGGGAGAAGACTGGGGTCTGCAGTAGGAAGCAAAATTGTACTGAGTGGGCTGAGATAATTCTGTTGTGAAAAATAAGTCAGAGCTGCACGATCAGTAAATACCTACAAATAATTACAGACTATAATACACAGCGGAGCAACATGTTTTGTTTGCATATAGCAGCCTATAAATGTACTCTTTTTTTCAGGAGCAGTTAAGATACATACAGACTAGTTTAATATGCTGTATGTGGGATTGCCTTTGAAAAATGTTCGTGTTTCAGCTAGTCTGGAATGCTACGGTCAGACAGTTCACAGGGGGATGGTTAAAAAGAGAATGGAATTCTCTTGTGTTGTCAACTTTCCAGGCTACTGGTCTGTCTCTAGGCACAGTTCAAGCTGCTGGTTAATTTAACGTGCTTTTCTGCTGTGCTGTGCAAATTCCCACACAGAATCACAGAGACATCCAACTTGGCTTATTATCTAATGGGACTCAGATAAAACCATGGTAAAGTCCGAGTTTCTCCCTATAAAGTATCTTGGTTCCTTACTGAACATACACTTTGGATTTGGAATTTTTGGCCCTAGAATTTACACATGACTCTAAAGTGCACATTTATGAATTGATTTTGACCAGACTTCATATGTTGACTTAAACTGATGTCCCAAACACATTTATGGGAGTATGAAACTGATCAGGAAACTTAGGGTTTTTCAGAAAACTACTGTTTTCAGTCAATTTTGCATGGTGATACCATCTTAATCTTTTGTTTCATTTGACTTAGCAGTGAAATAATCAGTATCAGTCCCGTTCATGTCACGGAAATTACCTGGTAACTATAGAGCTGTATGGCTTGGGACCATAGTATCGGAAAGACAAGCCTGCTAGATTTTGAAGATCTTTGAGAGACCCCCTTCTCTCAGTCTTGCCATTCTTGGAAGCATATTTGGTGACTTCCTGAGAGCATTCTCAGTAACTGCTGACAAATTTTGAAAGTCTTTGCCGAGGGAGGCTAGGCTGCTCCCCTCCCGGTGGCCTTGTATAATGAGAGGCCTTTCACCATCTAAACTGTGTTAAAGCTAAAAGTGTGTGTGTGTGGGGGGGGTCCTTCTTTAAGGATGCATTTTAAAATAATCTTAAAGTTTTTAACTATATTTCTTTTTTATTTGAATTTTATTGACAGGTGCCTTGAGTGCTCTTTTGATAGAATGTAAATATAATAAATAAATACAATTTTCTTTAAATCAGAGAGTTTTCTATTGGCAGAGAAATGATTTTAAATCTCTCTAGTACATGAATACAGTGGCCCCTCCACATTCGTGAGGGTTTGCGGTGCAGAATACTCACAAAATGGGAAAAACAGCAAATAATTTCTCCGTGATCCCCCCTCATTCCCTGCTGGAGCCCCCCCCCTTTTGCCTCTGGCCTGAGCATTCCAAGGGGAAGAAAAAGACAAGATAAAGGGCTTATTGGTACTTTCCCCTCAGACAAAGAAGAGCAGGGTTCTGTCATTATAGATACCTCCAGTCACCATCTTGAGAAAGAAGGGGTAGGACCAAAAAGAGCACCTGACCAATGAACAGCCATTATGCAGCAGAATGTGCAGCCACATAGCAGAGAGGACATGCCTCTAGCAGTGGGGGGGGGGGATGTTTTGCTCACCCAAAAGGAGAAAAAAAATCCATTTTAAGCACAAACCTTCCAAGCTTATGGTGAGGAATGCAAGGAAATGGGAGGAGAGGAAGCACATGCCTCACGAATAGTCAAGTTCAAACCCACAAATGTGGAGGGAAGACTGTATTCATACTGTAAAGTGGATAACCATTTAGTCTTTGCCTAACACACACACACACACACACATACACACACACACACACACACACACACATATATATATATATACATACATACACACATACACACACAAATACATACATACATATATATAAAACCAATCAATCAGTCACTTTGCTGTTGCATTTTTGGGGCAGGGGGAACTTTGTATTGTCAGATTGTGTTTTAAATCTTTTTATTCAAAAGAAAATATTACCAAAACCGACATTTCAACTGTACATTATACTGACTTACATATATTCCAAAGATTACAAAAAGTTCTATAAACAAAAACCAAACTGTTGTCAAATAATACATCAAAAACAGTAGTTTCTTATCCAGTTTATCTAATTCTTTATAACTATCTATTACAATTATTAACTACCTTAAAAAAGTATACTCATATTCTCATATTTCGTATTCATACTTACGGAGTCATTTCCTTCCTCCTATAGATTTTTACGTAAGATACAATACAGATATTCTTAAAGTGCCCTTATATCTAATCTCCTATTCCGTATTTCTATCTTCTTGGGTTTACTCTATAAAAACAAAAACAAACCTACTTCCCTTATTCACTTTCCTTGTGCATGTTGAGTATTCCCTAGATCGTAATTTCCAACTATAAATGAGTCCTATATTTTTCCTCCTTGAGGAATTTTTTCCTCCTTAAAATTTCTTTGATTCTATTTTATTATATTCCAGTTTGTATTTCTAAGCCCAGATCAGCAAATTCATCATTATTATTTTAGTTTAACTTAAGTAGTTGCTTCTTTTATAATACCTATATTGTTCACCATCCCCTAAATTTTTATTATTACTAACAATCATACTGTTAATATTCATTCTTCAATACCTTTTATAGCTAAATTTCCCCACTTAGCTTTAAATATTGTAATGATTGGTTCCCGGTCTTTATAGAATTGTTCCAGTGAATTTTTGTGCATAATCGTTGTCAGTTTATCCATTTCTATTATATCGTATATTTTAATTAACCAGTCCTCTAACTCTGGTGTATCTTCATTTTTCCATTTGCCTGCATAAACCATTCTTGCTGCTACTATCATATGTGTTAATAGTTTACGTTGCGATCTATTTTTCAGTGATTTTATTTCTTGATATGTATTCAATAAGTATATCTCAGGCTTCATTGAAAACTCTAGTTGCATAATTTTTGTTATATTACCATGAATTTGTGCCCAGAACTTTCTTGCTTTGGAGCAGGTCCACCATAAATGATATAAAGATCCTTTTGAGTTGCATTTCCAGCATTCATTTTTATTTGTTCTGGTCATTTTCGCTATTTGGGCTGGGGTATAATACCACCTATATAAAATCTTATAATAGTTCTCCTTTAGTGGCACACTTTTCAATATTACACAGGGTATCCTCCAAGAGCTTTCCCAACTTTCAAATTCTATTGGGCGTCCTATATTCTGTGCCCATTGTATTAACGGTCTCTCTCTAGTTCTAGATTCAATATGATTTTATATGTCTTTGCTATAAAATGCTCAGTTCTTGGTTTCATCAATTTATCGAAATCATTTTCTTTTATTTGTATTCCTATTATTTTTTGATCCATCCTAAATTTTTCTGCCAGTTGCCTTTGTAGTAACCAGTGAGTAGAAAGTCCACTTTCAATTGGTTCTTCTTTACTTTTTAACGTAATTTTGTCCTCTTGGCAGTTTAATATATCTTTGTATGTTATCCAATCTTTTAGTTTTGGTTTTTCTCTCCTATAGAAAGCCTCATGTGGCGATACCCATAATGGTAATTTTGGATACAGTTTATTCTTATATATCATCCAAATTCATAATAGAGACTTTCTAATGAAGTGATTATTGAGCTCTCTATTTATTTTGGCCTTCTCATACCACAGGTATGAGTGCCATCTGAAAGGTAGGTCTGCCCCTTCGAACGTTAATGTCCTTTTGTTATCTAGCTTCATCCATGTTGTTAACCATTCAATGCAACAGACATGGTAATATAATTTTAAGTCCAGCATGCCTAGTCCACTTCTTTCTTTAAGATATTTAAGATTACACCATTTAATACGAGGTTTTTTGGCATTCCAAATAAATTTAGACAAATCTTTCCTCCATTGGGTGAATGGTATATCATTCACTATTATGGGCAGGTTTTGAAATAATAAGATCATCCAAAACATTCATCTTTATTACCGCTATCCTGCCCATAAGTGATAGATCAAGTTTTGTCCATCTTTCTAAATCTGCTTTAATTATTTGCCAAACTTTTCCATGATTATTCCTATATAAGTCTGTATTATTTTTGAATAAAGTTACACCCAAGTATCTTGTTTTTTTCGATATTTTATACTGAGATTCTGTTTCTAATTTCTCTCTTCCTGTCTAGTCATATTTTTCGTTATTATCATTGTTTTCTCAGGATTTACCTTGAATCCTGAAAGCCTCCTATATTCTTCCAATATTCTTTTTAGATGATTTATACTTTGGTTTGGATTATCCAGTAGGATGACTAAATCATCCGCAAATGCCTTCAGTTTATATTCTTGGCTTTTTATTTGTATTCCTTTTATTTCCTTATCATTCCTTATTCGGATATTTAATATTTCAATGACCATCAAGAAAATTAATGGGGATAGGAAACACCCCTGTCTTGTCCCTTTTTTGATATCAATTTTAGATGTTACTTCTCCATTTATTAATAATTTTGCTGTTTGTTCTCTATAAATCATGTTGGTCCAATTGATAAATTTCCCCCCTATATTTATCTTTTTTAAAGTCTCTTCGATACATTTCCAGTTGACATTATTGAAAGCTTTCTCCACGTCTGAAAAAATTAAAGCTAATTTTTTGTCATTGTATTTATGGTAATATTCCATTATGTTGAGCATCGTCCTCATATTATCTTTTATTGCTCTTCCAGGGAGAAAGACACTTTGATCCTTGTGTATCCATCCATTCATTTAGTCTTTCTGCTAAAATTGTTGCATATATTTTATAATCTATATTCAACAATGTTATATTGTATTGTCAAATTGAGAAGCAATCTTTACTGTCTTTCTTCTGCTGCCTTTGTCCCCAGGCAGCTCATCATCCTGAGGGTGGGGTGGCCTAATTTTATACTTTACCCTCTATAGTACCTCAAAGCATCAGGTAGACCACATGATTCTTAACACACTTTCCATCCCCTGCATGCTTTTGCTTTTTTTTTTTTCTTTCCAAAAAACCATCCATGGCCTTGATGAAGAAGCTTGGCAATGATGTCTTCAAAAACTAGTGCAATACATTCTGTGCCTTTTGGGCTGATATAAAAAGCCATCAGCACAATGTGGACATTTGGGAATGTATCTCATTGCCGCCATCATAGATGCTATTTGGTAAAAGCCTGTGACAAGTGAACATGCATGTATACCTCTTTAGGGGATCAGCACTGTTATTTTTATCACTAATTTAGTTGACGGGATAGAGTGACTCCTTATCAGGTTTTCAGATGATACAAAACTGGGAGGGATAGCTAGCCCATTGGAAGATCGGAGCAGAATTCAAAGAGACTTTGATAAACTAGAAAACTGAGCAGAAACTAATAGAATGAAATTCAGTAGATGCAAATGCAAACTTTTGCATTTAAGCCACAAAAACCAAATGCACTCTTATAGGAAGGGGATACTTGGCTTCACAGCAGTACGTATGAAAAGGACCTTGGGATTATTACTGATCATAAGTTGAACATGACCCAGCAGTGTGATGATGGAGCAAAGAAGGCAAATAATATTTTAGCCTGCGTTAATAGAAACATAGTTTCCAAAACAAAGGAAGTAATAGTCCCACTAAATTCTGCACTAGTCAGGCCTCATCTGGAATACTGCGTTCAGTTTTGGACATTTCATTTTCGGAAGTTTGAGCAAGTTCCAAGAAAGACAACATGGATGATAAGAGGTATGCAGAACATTAACATATCAGGAAATGTTGAGGAAGTTGGGCATGTTCAGCCCCGTGAAGAGAAGGCTAAGGCCCTTTTTGCACAGCATTTCCGAAGTAGCCCCTTGAGCACTGCGTAAATGTGAGGAGCAGTCCACACAACGCACTCACATCTGTGCAACGCTCAAGGGCCTAACACGGACCATGCATGCATTTTTTTTTTCATTTTTGGCTTAAAGCCAAAAATGCTGCGCAGTTGTGCATTGCTCCAGTTGTGCATTGCTCCAGGGCCCCGCATGCACTTACCTGGCGTGCAGAGCCTCGGGAGCCAGGCCAGTTGCGCTTGCTGTACAGTGCAGCCTGGGAAAAGTCCCAGGCTGCACTGCGAAACAAAGAGGCGGGGTGCTTGCACGACCAGGAAGCAGCTGCAGAGCCGAAGCAGCAGGGCCACAAGAGCCTTCCTCCCCAGGCTTCTTGCTCTAGCCCTGCACCCTAGCTTCGTGAAAGGGTAAGATGTGAAAAGGGTCTAAGAGCTGACGTGATTGCACTGTATAAATATCTAAAGGACTGTCACAGAGAGGAGGATGCAGGTTGGTTCTCTGCTGCCCCAGAGGGTAGGTCCAGGTCTAATGGTTTTAAGTTACAGGAGGGCAGATTTCAGTTGAACACTAGAAGGAACTTCTGGGCTGTTTGATAAAGCCAATTACCCAGGAAAATGGTGGGATCTCTCTCTCTGGGCATTTTCAGAAAGAGGCTAAACAGCTTCCTTCTGTAGATCCTGTAGCTGGATTTCCTGCATTGAGGGGTGAGGTTGGCCTTTGGGAGCACTTCTAACTCTTTGTTTCTATTCTGTTCTGTGCTGTGAACTTTCAGGATGGTGGTGGGTCAGGGACAATTCAGATTTTGATAAATATTAGTTGAACTATGTGTGTGAGAAAGAGAGGGTGAATGACAAAGAATATGTAAATCGCTTTGCTAGTCTCAACTAGAATAATCTCACTGAATCAATGATATTTACATAAATGTATAATTAACATTCATTAAGTGTTTCACTGTGTCTGTGCTATCTAGGACTAGCAATTGGATTTAAACAGAACAGCTTTCTAGGATCTAAAAAAATCTGTTAGGTACACAGACTGTTAGAAGTGTGTTTATCCATTTTCCCCATCCTTGTATGTTTTAATTCTCTCACTGCTAGTCTTGTTTTTTTAAAAAAAACCTAGGGTACAATGCAGTCATTTGGCACTGGAAGCATTCATATCATTCTATGAATACATGGATATTTTTGACCATGTGGTTTTTAGATATGTGTGATGAGAGGGCAGCAGTATAACCATTTTTGTGTATCTTAATTTATAACCTACATTGTTGCAGAACATTTTCAGAAACATGGAGCCTTAATATTCTGTTGATGCTGGCAGCAGGCATAATTTAAACATGTGATGGTGTTCTTCAAGTACTTAGTTTTAAAGTCTTATTTTCCTCTGCTTTTTCTTGCAGCATTGAAGTTCGATATGACACTTTCTAAGAAGATCGGCTTAATTGTTGCAGGACTAATAGTCATCTTTCTTGCTGTGATAGGTATCATTCTTTTTCTTCCAGGTAAGGCACCTTCTCAAAGTAAGAGAAAGATTTCTGTGTGATAATCAGGTCAATAGTTGGCCAACTGTCTCAATTTGAGAATGCGGAGAGTAGGTTCTATATTGCAGGGAGAGGACAGGGGTGCTGATGTCATCTGTTCAGAAATGGAAACTTAAAACCCAATATAGGCTCTTTTAAACATAGGCTCTTTCCAGAACTGAACTTCCACTTGCATAAGGGTATAATTCAACATGGGAGATGTGGGTTTGCAGGTTGATTCAAAACTTGCTTTATGGAGCTGGAAAACGTCCCCATAGCATATTTTTGGCGCTGAGGATATCTGCAGAGGAGGAAGGAGAGATACCAAAATTTCTATCATAAACATATATTGGATTCAGGCATATAAAGGGGCAGGCACAGTGGTATATGAGCCAGACATTTTATACATATCCTATATAGTGGTGACGGGGCAAGTGTAATCTACAGAGGGCTTGCATTTGTATATGCAAGACTAAGCAGCAGTGATGCACACTTTCCAATTTCCTGAATTGTTGAGATCTCATTTAGGATATTTAATTGATTATTAAATGTATTATTAAATAAACAAAAATGCACTTTTGTTTAAATTTTATAGGGGGGAAAAATGAAGGTACTGAAAACTCTTAGTAGACTGCCATGCCCAATAGTCTATGAATTAGATTTTTAAATATTTCCTAGGATTAAAAAGCTGGAGAAAATATCTGTCCAGTTGTCATATTTTTCAGAACACTAGACCGTGAACAGTGGTTGTAATTCACTAGCAGCACAATGTAGAGGAAGGACCAGAAATGCTCCTTGAGGATCTTTGATGCAGGGAAGGTCTGATCTTAGGTATTCCCTCCTGCCTACCACAGAAGTTTTCCCAGTTGACCCTCATCCCCAACACCTTACACCTTACAAGAGGTCAGAAATTCACATTGAGAATGGTAGGGGAGGGAAATATCTGGACCCAGGGTTTTCTTAGGCTTCACCCATGTTGCCAAAATGGAACATGAATTAGACTACCCATAAAGTTGATCTAAATGAATCTAAATGAATCATCTCCCACTGCTTACCATGCATAGGAATCATTCTGTACAGTGAAACACAAATGCATTAGTGATGGATGTCTCTCAGGGGATCCAGGATTAAAAAAAATGCCTCCATCATTCTTTCTTCCCTGCCAGTGAGAACCTGTAAGGGTTGCAGACCCTCACAGGTTGAAGCTCCTAAATGTTGGACCATTTAGCCTTTCAGGCTCTTTACCTGTAGGATTGAATTATAAGCATTACTTTTGAATAGTCCATGCTAATTTCAGTGGATGGTTTCAAGTCTTTTTCCTCCCCTTTCTTGCTTGTATATGCTCCTTATCTCTTTGTTCTGCAACTCTGTTTTCTCTATACACCATCCAAAACCATGTAGAAATAGCAAAATGAATGGAAGATAGCAAGTACTATGATATCTGCGGGAGATTATAAATAGGACAAAGGTTCATATTTGGGCATGCACAAATTCTGCCCCATTAAACTGGATCAAGCCTCTAAACATCTGTAGAAACCTCACTGGATTTGTTGCTTTTCTGGGTTGCAAAAGTAGGTTTGGGCAAGCACTTGTATGTCTGAAGGGCTACTTTTGGCTGAAAACAGGCAGATAATGAAGTGACCTGTAAAAGAGGTTACAGCCTGTCACTGAAAAGTGGATTAGATCTCTGCTTCTCTAGTTTCTTTATATGCAAGTATTTGGCTCCCAAACTTGGTGTCTAGTTCTTTTGAACTTAGCAGCATATGTTTCTGCTATTAGTACAAAACAGTTAAATTTCCACAGAAACTGCAGTAGGACTATTCAGAACATACTTGTCACCTTGAGATCATATTTCATCAGCTGATGGTCATGTGATCTCTTACCTTGAACACTGATTCTTTATTCTTCTGGCTGTGCAAGATTTTTTTTTAGCTTGCCTTTTGTTTTGTTTTTAATATCGTTTAAAAAAAATGCTGTGTTTTGGGGGAGAGGGTAGAATGACATGATCCTTGTCCAGATGGCCCACAATCTGTGACAAGCAAAGTTTGGAACAGTTAGAATGGAAATCCTGCATTCTGTTCAGATTGTTCAAGCAAAAAGTAGCAATTCAAATTTGTTTTTCTTTCTAACCCTTATTTGGCAGTCTTGAGATGACTACTTCTGGACCCTCTAAGTGGATTGGATGGCTGTGTAATGCATGAATTCCTGTTATGTAAACATGTAAAGAAAAAATAATATTTTTTTTCATGCTGGTTTTCCCTGAGGAAACATTTAAGTAGGTCACCTTCATAATTTTCTGCTTCTTTTAGAATAAAGTAAATATAGTTGTCTTGAGGGATAAACTTTGTATTAGTCCCATTTAAATGTTGTCTCTTTTGAGTCCTTCCAGTATCAGTATTGTTTCATTTAAAGTATACTATAAAAATAAAATGGACAAAATGTTCGTTGGCTGAGCTGTTCATTCAGCTGTGCATTCAGGGTTGTTTATCTACAATAAGCAGTGCCAGAAGTTGCAAGATTTCTTTTCAAGGGCAGAGATCTGTATTCTGATACTCAAAGTAGGATATCGCTGGCTAATCGGTTTGAAATGGTCTTTTGTATTATGTTTAATGGCTTTTTTCCTGTTTTAATTGATCTTTTATAGAGGGATATGAATCTTCACAACGGACTGGCCTTGCCTTAATTGTAGTGCCTGCTTTTATTTTAGTGCCCCTTCTCTACTTTCTGTTCACATCAGGTGAGAATCTGTTGATTTACTAACTTTGAAAATTATTACCAGAATCTGATACGATAGATATGAGGTAATGTGGGTTATTGTAGAGTATTCTTCTCAGTTCTATCCTGGAGAGCTACTTGGAAAAATCTTACTATTACTGAAGTGTGCCAGCTCTCTGAGTTGTGGCATTGCGTGAGGGAGTTCTGGAGAGTCAGGAATTTCTTTTCTTCTTTAACCATTTTGAAGCTGGACGGTAAGGATCATCTGTTACTGTCCTCTGACAGGAAGCTGAGTCAAAAGATGTTGTAAGTACATATGTTTGAATTCAAGACTCCTTTTAGTTCTGATATAACTAAATGTGCTCACAGAGTACTGAAAATCAAGTTGGTTCATTGAATTGGGCTAAATTTCTGGTACATCCTTTCTGTTTGAACGTATTGTGCTTATTGTGGTGGAGCAAAATAAGTGAGATTAGAAGCTCTACCTCTGAGAGTACATTTATTTGGCAGTTATGCTTGTTTTTGCTGGCTTCACATACTATGTAGGACACATTTCTACCCAGTTTAAATTCCATTTTAAAAGATCCCTATTTGTTTTGTTTTCATTTATGTGTCTTTTGGTTTCGCCATTCTTTTGTCAATAATATATTATTGTTCCCTAGTTTTTGAGAAGCAACCCCTGTTTGCAATTATTCTGGTAGCCCTGAAAGCAATTGGATATATAATTGCCGTGGCTGGATTTGCTTTGTGTGTGCTAGGTAAGCAATATTTTTTTATAATATTTCTTGCATTTCTGTTGTGAAGAAATTACTTAGCCTTGTATTTTCAAGAAGAATCAGGTAGCACACTGACAAGTATCTTGCGAAATAGCTTCTCCACATTTTGAAATCCATAAATGATTTCAAAGAAGAGAAACCTTGAGTGCATTTAATATTGTTTTATCTCATGAACAAACGTGGCCTGGAGGTGGTGTTACATTTTCATCATCATAGCTGTGCCTCACATTTCTGAATCTTGTGAGCTGGGCCCAAAATAGGTTTGCTTTAAATTATTAACTCTATAGCACTGCTCATCCTAAAGATGCTTCCAAAATTGCTACTGGTGATTTTGCAGAGCTTGGAAAAGTTACTTGTTAGAGTTATAACTTCCAAAATCTCTCAGCTAGGATCACCATTGGACATCTAGACAAAACCATATTTTGCAAATTATTTTTGAAATTATTTTAATTTGTACTGAGAAGCGTAGTATGTGCTCTTTATGTCCTCTTCTGCATGGTGACATGTACATGTGTTTAAGCAGTTTCTGGTGATACCAGTCAGAAAATTGTGAACAGCTTTTTATATCTTCATACATAACTCTTCCACCAACAATAAACTATTGCAAATTGGGAAATGTTTCACTTAAAAGGGTATAAAAGCTGGGAAATGATTAATTTTGTGGTAAGAAAAAGCCACAGTCAGAGAAAAGCCTTTTGTTAAGGATGGGCAGCCTACAGTATTGATGGCACACTGGACATCTCTACTGGATGTGTTCTTTTGAAGATATCTTGGCAGTGAATGCATGCAGCAAAATTTCTATTTCATTTTATGTGTAGAAGAGGATGTCTCTAAATTCTGCTTACTGAGGCTTTTAAAACAGACAAAACAAGAACATCTTTGCTACAGGCTTTTGAAAATACACTAAAAATGTATAAAGTAAGGAAGGCATTTGAAAATGAGATCCAAATGATATTAATCAGCTTTAGCTGCAAGAGAGCAATTATTGCCTTATGCCTAGAGCTTCAGTGTTTAGTAAACTGGGCAGAGGGGCTGTCTGGCTGTATTTTAATTACTGGAAATGCTTGCCTTTTATCATTCTTAGAAGATGCCATCACCTCACGGCTGCAGTGGTTTCTGTGGATTCTGTTGCTTCTTTTGAAGTCGTGTGAGATCAGGAGGGAACTCTCTTTCTGCTGTGCAGTTTTTAGACCAGTCTTCCAAAAACAAAGATTATATTTGTATTTGTGTACACAAAAACACACATATACCCAGGAGTCTTAGCAGAGGAAGAATTCATCAAGAAAGCACATGCATGGTTAAATTTCTGTTAAGATATCTCAGACTGAACAAAGCTTTCTACAAGAGTGTTTTTGGATCAAACTGACAGCTAATGTGATCATAGAAGTTATTTTTCTAGATTTAGGCAATTTTTAACACAAGTTAACTCATAGTAGAAATACGCATGTGTTGATTCAAGAGGATTCCTTGATACTTGACCTCTTTTAGCAGGGAGAGTAATGTGGTATCTTGGAATTCCACCCCCACCCCTCATTCACCACCCATAGTTTAAAATAGAAAGGGTGCATGTGTTAGGTTGAGTATTTTTTCCCTTAGATGAAAATCAATTTCATTTCAAGCAGTTTAATTATTTCTGAAAAATAAATTATATATTTTGTATATGCAATTGTATATGTGTTGAAATATTGTTGTATGCCAGCTCTTAGAAAAACAACGGTATTACCATGTGTCATATTACTATTGATTAATTTATTCAAAAGCAGTGGAAGATTTATGAAGTCTGTTTGACAATTTTCCTAACCACTGCTTCAAAGATATTTTGCTTTCCAGTAAGCCGTATAAACAAATATATGCACTTGTGTAATTAATGCTACCTCACATTTCTTTCTGGTATATATGTTATGTATTTAAGAGGGTGAGAGGATTTTATTGATGCATTAATAAAGATAACACAAAATTAGGCATTAACATCTTACAAGACAGAATCAGGATTCAGTCAAAAATGAAAGAGAGAGCTTCTTCTCGGGGAAAAAGAAGGGGAAGAAGACAGTACCATTTCTTGCGCATCTTTATTATCATAATGATAGAATGGAGCCAGAGATACAATCTCTTAACTTCTGGAATTCAACTTTATGGTTGTTAATGAATAAACATGACACCTAACACTAATATCTTAAGCCAGACAGCACATCAGACAAAGAACTTCCAAGTTACTGCAGATTGAGGTGCTGGGAAATGACAACTGCAGCACTGCTGTAGTTTTGGGATGCATTTAGACAAGCAATTGTGGTAGTACCTGAGGAATCTCTCCAGCTGCCTGTCTCAACAGGCCCCATGACCAGAATAGTGCTGTAGTCATCATTTTGCGTTGGCTCAGTTTGAAGCACCTTGGAATCCCTTTGGTTGGGGCACTGCACATCTTAATAGGAAAGTTTTGGGGGACTGGCATCAACAGAAGTAGCTATAAGGATATAGCTCTGCCAATGTAGCTGTGCGTGACTGTGCAGAATCTCAGATGTGGCTTATTGTTATATCTAAATGAGGTTGCAGATGCCATATGTAAGTTTTAGTGATTCAGAAAACCATTTAGTAATCATGAGACACAGTCATGCAGAAAGAATTTAAACAAGTTTAATATATGAGAAATTACTCAGCCCTTACCATACTACGCAGGCATGGAAGTGGTAAGGGTCATCCTGCAGTTCCAAGATGGGGCTATGCATCTTTCAGTCCTGTGTCCGTACAGAACTTGGTGTCAGAACTGTGCAGACTGGAAACTCTGTTCAGTAGTTATCCACAGCCAGGGAAATAATTGGTATTGTAAATGTTTTCATATTGAAAGTGCATGTCTATTCTTTCACAAATTATCTCTAAAAAAATAGAATAAAAATGTTAACATAAATATACCTCTTTCTCCCAAAACAGCATGTCCTCCAAAACAAGGTTCTGTCATGATTGCCGGCTTAGCAATTATTGATATTGTAGCAGGAATTGGCCTAATTTATCTCATTTTTATTGGTGGTAAGTAATTTCTCTTTATACTTGAAAATTTTTTCTATAAAGTCAAATAATACCCAGGTGTCAGATGAGAATATTCTTGTTGCATATTGATGAGTTGCTTGAGGTTGTTTGGAGAGAGGAAGGGGGTCTGCAGGAAGAAGTATTTGGACATTTGAGATTGTTCACATGAGTGAAGGAAATTGACAGGATGTGCACCTACATTGCTTTGTCTGTAGACATTGAATGTTTTTGACAGTTATTGCAGGAATTCTGTTTTTCCGGTCTGAGATGTGAAGACCCTAACTCCCCTTTCTGCTTGTTGCTACTGCTTTTGGTTAAAAATATGCAGAGAAAGTTCATCATTGTGAACAGGATTAGCTAGTATGTGCCAGTGAGATAATATTTATGGCGTACTTTGTATGTGGTCTAATACAAGTCATGAATTCTGTCCTGTTTCATGCATGTGAGAAATGTACATAATCCATTTAGGTAGTGTTTATATCCAGTAATTGTTTTTTACATAAAATATATAGGCTTATGTGGGGCAAATCTTCTCTCAGCTTCAGAGCTGTTGTTGTCTGCATATACTTGAAAAGAACTTAATCAGATTTTTATGAGCAAACTATCTGAGGTAATTTTATTTTATGTGTGATATTCCCCTACTTGATTAAGATTTCTCCAATGAAAGGTATAATTTAATAAGCTAATGAAGAGAAAATGCAAACTCACTAAAAAGAAATTCTATTGAATACATAAGATGTAACACTGCATTATTAACAATATAGTTGTTCACTGTACATAGGCCTTGAAGCCTTACTTGAATTATTTTTCTGAATACTGAAAATAAGCCAATGAACCATGTTGCTTTCTCCATGTAAATACAGTCAGCCCTCCGTGTTTGTGGGGATTAGGCGTGCAGGACCCTTGCAAAAGTGGAAAAACTGCAAATATCTATAGATCCTCCCAACCATATTTAACACACAAAGAAAGGAGAGGGGAGCAGATTCAACCCACTGTGGATTCAAACGTACAATATAGAATACATTTGAATCTGCAGTGGGGAGCATGGATGACCAGTTTTGCCTTTGAGGCGATGGGGTTCCTTCACAAGGCAGAAGCAGGTGGCTGGTGGGGCTTGTCGCCTCTGCCCTACACCATTCTTAATAGAGACTTATAAGACTCTCCTCTTGTTTGTAGTCCCTCACAGTCCCTTCCAGTATTGTAAAGCTTCCAGAGAGACTGTGAACATAGAATGACAGAGTTGGAAGAGACCCCAGGGGCCATTGAGTCCAACCCCCTGCTATGCAGGAATACCCATCAAAGCATCAACAAGGACTTGTAAGTTTGTGTGATGCGGCAGCCAAGAAAGCCAACGCAATTCTGCTTAAAAAATTAAGCCTCTGCTTACAAAAATTCCAAAGAAGGAGACTCCACCACACTCCGAGGTGGAGTTCTTCCTGAGGTTCAGGTGGAATCTCCTTTCCTGCAGCTTGAATCTATTGCTCCTTGTTGTAGTCTCTGGAGCAGCAGAAAACAAGCCCGCTCCCACCTCAACATGACATGCCTTCAAATATTTAAGCTTGGCTATCATGTTCCCTCTTAACCTTCTGTTGTGCAGACTAAACATCCCCAGCTCCCTAAGCTGCTCCTCATAGGACATGGCTTCCAGACCCTTCACCATTTTGGTCGCCCTCCTCTGGACATGCTCCAACTTCTTGGTATCCTTCATGAATTGAGGTGCCCAGAACTGGACACAATATTCCAAATGAGGTCTAACCAATGCAGAATAGAGTGGTACCATTACCTACCTCGATCTAGACAACGTACTCCTGTTGATGCAACCAGGAATTGCGTTGGCTTTCTTGGCTGCCACGTCACACTGACTTACAAGTTCTTGTTGAAAATGACATGGGGCAGAAGTGGAGGTAGTGGCAAATAATACGTGAATAATCAAATTCGTGGGGAAAAAAAATCAAATCCATGAATTTTTGTCCCAGGGATGTGGAGGGCCACCTGTACATATGTCTTATAAAAGTTAAATCTGTGTACCTAGGTGAGTGGGTCCCACCTAGAGCTTTGGGGTTCTGCATCAAAAAAAAAAAAATCAAGACTGCTGCTATAGAATATGTACATGCATGGCTGTCTCCACTGGTTCATTGCTTAGCACCGAAGGTATGGAGGCATCTCTTCCCATGCAATTTTCATTTTCTTTTTGTTAGTAGCAAACTTGTTAAGATCTGTGGCTGTGTCACTCTGGGTCTGTGGTGGTCTTGAAGCCTTAGAATGGGAATCCATATGGTATGGATTTATTGGGGACTTTCTTTTCTGATAACATGGAAATGTGGTTATTAGGATTGGACTCCTGAAAAGCTAGAAGACATAGGTTATGTTGAGAAGAATAAAGTCTTGAATTCTGTTCTGCTCCGTCATTGATTGTAGGGTAGAAAAGAAGGTAGAACCACAAGTTGAAATGCTGAAAGAAAAAAGAACAGATCAAACCACATGTATTCTAGTTAGTAAGAGATAATGTATAATATCCTTTCATAACAGGAAATCAGCAATTGTAATGTAAAATCTCAAATACAGCACAAAATAAACATGAAGACAAACCAGACTAATGTCTGCAAAAAATGTACTGAATGGCAACAAGTTTTTTTCCCCCTAAAATAAAAAAATAAAAAAATCTAGCTGTATTGAACTGAGCATTCCTATGCAGATGTGCTATATAGATCCTCTGCAGTGGTGGTATGAGTAGAAAACAATGATGACGGCTGCAAATCTGGGCCACAAGTAAGTTATTTCAGTGGGATTTAAGCACATATGCATCCTGAAATCATCTACTTAAAAGTAAGCCCACTGACTTAATTAAGATCTGATTCAGGTTAAATTTGTTTTAGACTCTAGCAGGTTGGGAGGTACAAGGGATTCTCCTAATTTTAAATCTGCCCAAGTTCTGAAGATGCTAATAAAGAATATTTAACAATTCAGATACTAGCCAAACATGCCTGAATAACCTGAATTTGCCAACAAGACAGATTATTCTCTACTCATAGGGCAGAGGAATTTAGCTTGGCCTCTCTAACCCCATATTGTCTGTCCTTGAAACGCCCTGGTTTCCAACAGACCTTGGATCTGTCCAAGCACCTTCCACCTGAGAGCCTTTAAAAACAACAACAAAATCTTCTCTGTACATCAGTCATTTCTATAGTAGTGCATATATATATATGTATCACCCCCAACCCTCTTCCGTTTTTTAGTGCTTTCCCCAAAATTATCCCCTCTTAACATTTTGTTCATTACATCGCACCTGAGAGCCTTTTAACTGCAGTTTGTAACAAATTACTTCTTGAAATTCAAATTATCATAATCATGTGTTTAATTATAAATATTCTAAAAGCATCAGATACCACCTGATCTTAGAAGCTAAAATGGGTCAGCTATGGTTAGTATTTATATGGGAATACCAGGTACCATAGGCTGTATTTCAGAGGAAGGAACCGGCCAAACTACTCTGAATATTCCTTGCTTAATAACACACTGTGAAATCATAGTGTCACCATAAGTCAATAGGGAATTTGAAGGCACATACCCACACAGCTAGTTACTTTTTAAAATTCTAGTCAGTGATTCTAAATTAAACCTAATTTATGTTTTTGTTTAGTTCTAAGCCATTTTGGAGTCCCATTATTATCGTTTAAACATCATTATTTAGTACGGGTGAGGGGATGTCAGCAAAATTTAACCTTGTTTAGAGCAGAAAAATACTTTTTTACTTGGCGTAAAAAAAAATTATTACCTATGGACAGTATGCCTGCTAGAACCTGGGCATTTTTGGTTTGCTTGAAGATATTTATATGTCATCTTACCATTACAAATAGCAGTGCCTAAAGAGGCTTTTAATTCATGCCATTACAATTTTAGTACAATAAAACAAAACTAAAAGAGGCAGAGAGAAAGAAATTAGAGATCACAGTTCAGAATGGATGCAGTGTCCAGTTACTACCGAAGTCTGGTTCACACATCCATTTACATCATTTGTTGACTGTAAATTTCCATGATGATTTGCCTGAGTGAATGAGCAGTCACAGATATGAAGGTCAAGAAGAATCTTTTTCTTTTTAACTTTCACTGTACCAGAGGGAAATGTAAATGGATGGTGAAAGTAAAGAGTGGATAACTGAATTTGCTGTTTTGATCTCTCTCTCTCTCTTTCTCTGTCTCACACACACACGCACATGCGCACATGCACACACACACACACACACACACACACTACACTTTTCCCTTCTGATAGTCTCAAAGCAAGATGCAAAAGACATGGTGGATTCACCTTGCTTGGAACAAGAGACAAACGTCTCACTAGGTCAGGCTGGTTAGCACCACCACCCTCATAGGCAGGGGTGGACAGTGGGGGGGGGGAGAAGAATGGGAGGCGCATTGCCTCTCCATGGGACCTTAAATTACTGTAGCCCCTAAGGGCCATGAGGGCAAGTTTTTTTAGCGACAAGATTTTCTGAACCAGTCTTTTTTTTTTTTTTAAACATTCTAAAAACAAAATTTGGCAGGCGTGTTGTAAGAAATCTGTCCAAATGTTTTGCCAAACATTTTTTTGGAGTGCTGGGAGGCCTTGGGAACTTAAAAAGTGGCCTTGGAAGGCTGCACTTTCTCCACTGCTTCTAATAGATATGTCTGGTATTAGCAAAAGAGAGGGCCTTCTCAGTGAGTTCTCCCAGATTCCAGAAATCCTGCCCAAGGGAAATGTGATGGAGTCTGAGGGAGAGGCTGTCCTGGGTTGCAGAGAGGCCCTAGCAACAGGATGCCAGGCAACCAGAATAGCCACTCAAGAGAGAAACCCAGCCAATTAGTGTGAAGGAGGGGCTCAAGGCTTGAGAGGGAAATGCATATATAGCAGGCACACTGAATTGGCTTTTGTCTGACTTTAGGGAGGAAGGGCTAAGAATCAAGCCTTTGTAAACCAAAACCATGGGACCCCGTGAGGTCCTGTATCAGAACCCGCAATTAAAATGTAAAAATGGGGAATTAATTAACTCAAATTAAGGAGGCCTATGAGGGGGTAACTTTAGGATCTTTCCGTCTATGTTTATGAGGAACTGCTAAAGAGACCAGTCAGAAAACTTATAGTACAATTTAAATGTGTTTTATTGGGGGAATGCACACACGCACAAACACACACATGAGCAATCACACAAGACTAACTTGAAATAAAGGGAGGATGATTTAGAGGAATGGAAAGGGACTTTGGGGGGGGGTATTTACCATCCAGAAAGAAGCAGAGAAATGGTGATGTGGCTTGCACTTCTGCCCAAGAGGCAAAACAACAAGGAGGTCCCTTGAAATTGAAGTGTTGTGTGGAAGACCCAAAATCAGGGTTCCTTTACAACCTAAAATATGCCCTGGAGGTGTGACTTACTGTTTGGACAACAAAGGATTTCCAGGGTGGACAAAAAAAGTGACAGGATGGATTAATGGTTCTAATGTGTGGAGAAAACATATTGATGATTTTTAACATGTGGATGGCAAAAGATTTTGACTGCAGTGTGATCAGAGATCAGGAGACGGATCATAGGTGTGAGGATAATGCAATTATGGATTTGTTTGAAATCTTCCTGTTGTCCTGAACCAGTGCTATCAACCAAGCAAAAACTCTTTGTTCTGAAGTTTCCAGCAAATGGGTGTCAGATTAAGTTGGTTTTGTCTTCTATAGGCTTTGCCTTCTATAGGATATGCAAACCACAGGTTTGCTCTTGCTCTTCTTGGCGATGCCTGTTGTCCTCCGTGAAAGAGCCGTTCTTAGCCATGCTCGGGGCACCTCTGACCTGTTTTTCCCGTCAGTTCCTCTTCCACGTGGCGTTGACCAGTCATTCTTATATGATTTGTATGATTTGCCAATTAAACTTATCTGCCAATTAATATATCTTGCCAATCAGAGCATTGGAGTCACACCTTCAGCTAGAGGGTTTCTCTGTCAACCAGGGGAGTTGAGTAAGAAGGGTATGTTTTCTCAGAGAAAGCCTAGAGAGAGAGGCAGAAGAGAAATCAACCCCTGTTTGAATTTGGTCAGAGTGTGACCTTGATTTGAGACATGAGCCTTTGGCAAAAGGATACGTGTGTAAGAGAGTCCTCTGCCTTTATGCTGATGTAGAGATATAAGAAACTGGCTAAATGCATCCTGAAGTTCTGTTTGAGCTTGGACATATCTATGAAAACCAATACTTTGTTCTGTTTATTATTTTAACAAATATTATAGTATATTTTTATAAATTTTGGCTCAGCTGAATGATTTTCAGTAGTTATAACCAAACAGAGCCACACTACCATAGATCATTAAAGGTGTTCTGTATAACAACTGAAAGACTTTACCCTTTTTTACACAAAGGAGGTGTTTTAAGGCAGAAAGCAAAGATAAGTGGAGTGACAGGATGCTTTGGCAGACTGGGGTGCTGCCATACCAGTCTGTGAGGAGAAAAAGCAGGCCCTGCCACAGGACGTTAGTCTTGTTCTCTTCCTTTTGTCCTTCCACCATTAGAGGAAGACTTTTTCTATTCTGATTGGTACGGCAGAACAACAAACTGGCTGTTTTATGGAAAGAGCTTGTAATAAACTTGTGCTGTACTGCTTTTATTTTTATTTTGAAATGGAGATGTTATAAATTGTTTTTAATTCATTTGTAGTTTTAATATTGTGGTCAATTTAATTGCATTCTAACAATTTTGAGCCTGTTGATGTTTTTATGCATACCTGTTATATTCATGAAAGCTGCTCTGAATGAGATATAAATAAAACAAACAAACAGTAATTCCAGGACCGTTATACATTCCTTGCTTTCCTCAATAAGCATCATTTGTTGGTAATGCCCTTGGGCCAGTTGTTCTGCTTCTTCAGGTCTTTTCATCTCTTACAGCTCAGCAAATTAGAGGGATTTTAATGCTGAACTCAGAGCATAGACTGGATATACTCACACAAAACTGTCTCTGAGCTGCGTAACCATAGATTTTAATCTATTTTTCATAGCATATAGAAAGGCAGTTGGCTTGGCATTTAGGTACTCTTGTTGGAATGAAGGCTAGTCTTTGCAGGATTGAGCATGTGCTAGTTCTTCAAAGCCAGAATGATGTTCCTAAGAGTGTAGCTTGTCAGTATTCACTATTTTTCTTTCTTCCATCATTCTGAATGATCATCTCACTTCAATGGTAAAGTGATACTTTACAGTGGTTCAGTTTGTATCCTGGTTTATGAAGACTGTTGTTGTGATATAATACCTTTAAAGATGGAAATAGAACAAAAGGCCTTTAATAGGGCACTAAAGCCGAAATTCTTTCTTGATCTTGTAACTTGGTGGTAATGAGAATCATTTGCTTTGTGTACCTGGCAAGAAAATATATTCTATATTTTTCTTGTAATCCTAGGTTCCAGCTTGAAAGATCATCAGCCTCCAAGGGTAAGCTTAAAATGAATGCATTTGGGGTGACTAGATGGCTCAGGGGATTTATAATGAGATGCTGAGCCTTTCACGACTGGTTGGAACCAGGTTGGTAACAAGCAAAGTCCATTCTGCCATTCACTGGCTACCTACAGTATTTCCAGTGATGGGACTGTTCAACCCTGATTTGCCTCATTATTCTTTCAATTCTGTAAGAAGCTATTCCAGCAATATCTTTTCTCACCTCATTCCATATACTAATGTTGCAGAATACAGACTTACCTACAGCCTGACCAACCATCCATTGGAACCATTGAGCCCCATGTATGGTGGGGATAACTGTTAAGCTGGGGAAAAAGTGAAATCAATTTAATCCATGTTAGTTAAACTCCTGTGTGATAGCTTTGACCCTGATATGAAAAAAGACTTGTTCAGATGTCATGGATGAGGATAGGTACCAGTGAATTTCTAAATTACTTATAATTCAGTTATGAAACAGATTTTGAGGATTGACACAATGGCTGTATTGAGATGCTATGAAATGCCAGAGTTTTGGAGAATCCTAATTTTATTTTTATTTTATTTTTATTTTATTTTCATTCTGGAGTTTATTGCTCCAGATTGGCTCCTTCTGCAGTCAGGAGTGGCTAAACAAACTGTAGACTCTCTGTTCATGGTTTATGATGACATCTGAACCAGGAATTATCAATTTTTTCTTCCCAAACAAGCCAGAGTCATAAGCCATGGTTTGCTTAGCTATCTCCACCCATAGGAGGTACCAAACAGGAGTGACTAGACAGTTTGCCATTTCTTACTGATTAGTCATTTGTCAGTTCTGGTTTGTCATACTGTCCAAACTCACTCGTTTTAAGATGTTTCCTCTGCTAAATATTAGATAGTTGGTACAATCACTGCAATTATCTTACATGAATGGCTGATAGAAACAGAGGAGTGTAATGCTATATCTTGTCATATCTTGGGAAGAAGACAGGCTGTTAAATAAATAAAACTGTCTATGCACGTGTGCATTTGCAGAGTGCTCTTAAGCCCTACAACTTACCAAGATACTGGTTGGAGGCCATATCATACTTCCTTTACATATCTGTGCTTCCCCACTATTCACAGATAACTAGATCATTCCCTGGAGACTAAAAGATAGTTGCTAAGTTTCCCTTCCAAGAACCAACCGATAAGGTGGTCAATTTATTTGCTGTCCCACTTTGGGCAATAGATGATATTCACATTATTAAAGGTTCCTTGTATCGGCAAGGGTTGTACTGGTAAAGGTAAAGGGAGACAGGAATTCCCATTTACTTTTCTCCCTCACATGCTAATACAGCGATGGATGGAGGAACACACAAGCCGTTTACAGTTCAAAGTGCTCTACCAGAACTTGATCTACCATCTCCTCTTTTTGTATTTGGCATCTAGGCATCTGTTTTAGTTAGTTTTTCTGACACCCAGTCCATTCTCTCATGTGTAGCAATGAACCCAGGATGGCTATTTCTGTAACCACGCTTGAAAAATAAAGTGATGCATAGGAGTTCCTAATATTCCTTCAGCTGTCAGACCTGAGACCCTGCTTAAAGTTTCCTTTTTCCTCTAGAAGTATGAAGAAATTGCTAGCGATATTCCATTATAGCTGCTATTCTTTTAAAAATCCTTTTTCCCCCCTGCCAATTTCCTGTCAATGAGGGGCAGACTTTGATCTGTGATGTTAACTCCTTGGTTTAAACTCCATACCATTCTGTCACATTACAAAAGAAGTAGTAGTGCTATCTTTTAGTTCAAATGTTAGATGCCTAATAGGCATTAGGTGCAGCAGCCTTGTGAATTTCTCCTTTCCATGGTTCTTGGCTGTAACCATGGTGTAGTCATGTTTTGTCTGCATCAATGCTAACAGCACTGAATTTTCAAACTCTGTTTTCAAGCCTGGTTAAAAGGTTGATTCTAGCTAGTATTGAATTGGTTCCTTTTATTTAAAAGATGTACATGCTATCCTTCAATTACATTTTTTTCCCTGAACGGTAAAATACAGTAATAAAACATCCTCAGCCATAAAACAGTAGTTAAAGGGTACAGTAAATGCAGGTGGCAAAGATCAGAATATGTACTGGTGAGGAAAAACCTTGGAATTTTTTTTTGATTAGTTGCCAATACCATAGATAGATAGATAGAATTGGCAATTACTTTTTTTTATGTACACACACATATGCATACACACACAAACAAATATAAATAATATAGGTGTGAGACATACCCAGTGAGACACAAACAAGGCCCCATAGCTGAGAACGTCCTCTGTTTCATGTTGCTTTATGTCTGTAGACATACTTGTACCCTCCAACACAGACATTTATGTGTATAATCAACTGGCCCACATAAGAATTGATCTTGGGCCAAATTCAGTGAATGAGGAGTTGTACTTTACAGAAGGCTCTCTGAGGAACTTTTCAACTATAGAGCAGGGTATATATGAAAGAAAAAAAATAAAAAGCCATGCAAATATTAGTTATTAAACACATAGTTGAATGAAAGATTAAGATGTGAATGAAAAGAATAGTAGTGTTATTGTACAAGGTGTATAATATGACATGATTCCAAATGGAGAAATTGGTCAAAATATTCAACTGAGTTTAGACCGGCGGCTAGATACAGCTGGGAAGCAGACGAACCAAGACAGAGGAGTGGAAGATATGGCTATCAAGTAAGAGAGTAAGGTGGATGTTAGGAATTTGGGAAATGGAGTTAGATGACTGAATACAATGGAGAAAGCCAAGATGTCTTAATATGAGATTGAGCAACATAAGGGGAATGAGATGTTAAAGGAATACTAGAAAGGGAGAAAAAGTGCTTACCTGTTTTACAGGCAGATCTTGCGAAAGTTGCCCTTTTGATTACAACTCCCAAAATCCGTCAACCATTGGCCATGGTGGCTTTGAGCTGTAAGCACCTGTAGTCCAAAAAGTAACTTTTCCAAGATCTGTTTTAGGAGTAGGGTGTAAAGCATGCTTTGGAAAACTGTGGATCTCACTTCTGAGGACCAAAGGTTGTCCTTCTGTGATAGTGGCTGTGATTAGAAGTAGGACTGGTAAGACCTTTGCAGATTTAATTATAGCAGTTGCCCAGAGAGGAACCTAGGAAGATAAATCTCTCTCTGTTTGGAAAGTCCCAGACTATAAAGGCTGCCCTTGCAGAAAATGCGCAGCACCTGTTCTTCTGAAATTTTAACAGTCTTGATGCCTTAAAAGAGGGACAGCTATTTCTTCAGATTCTGTCTGGCTCCACCAAGAAATGAAGGCACGTCAGTTTTTTGAAAAAAAAATTAAATATTTACAGCACACAAGTGTCTGAAATTTGGCAGGAGAAGTCCTCTTTTAATTGTTTCAAGGCCTATCAAACAGAAAACAGCTAAAGCTTGGTATTTCCAAAGATATTTAAAAGGAAGCACAAATATGTGGATTTCTGAATTTTCATTCAGATTCTGAGCTGAGCTGAACTGGACAGCCTCTGAATCAACCTGATCCTGATTATACTACTTCCAAAATACCAAATCCAGGCCAAAACTGAATCTTATTTGTACATACCCCAGAATTTATCTTGAGTAGCTTGTTCGTCATAGTGCCTAAGCAATCAGAATGACATGTATAAATGCTGGAGTTCCTTTCCTTTCCCGCTGTTGGCCGAGATGCTTCTGGTAATTTGATTAGGCTAGGGACTGATTAATATAAAAAATAGCTTTTCTGCCCCGAGGCCTTAGCCTTTATGTAGCCAGGCTTCTTGGACAAAACTAAAAGTTAGACTCTATGTTTAGAGCAGGGAAGGCTCTAAACTGTGGAAGGCTAAAAGGTTGCATTAGCCCCTTAGGAGACCTTGGAGGACTGTACATGTCCTGCATAAAAGTCCCCAAATGACTCTCAGGGGTTTGGTGACATTTGCATTTCCTAAATTGGCCTGGGCGGTGCCAAATGAGATGGAAATGTCCCCATGCCCCCTAGTGGACATTGTGAGACATTTCAGGGGGGAAAATATTTGGGGAAAAAAATGCTTTTGACCCCAGGGGGCCTCTAAACATGATGGAAACACTGTCCACTTCCTCTAGAATGCATTTGGGGACATTCTGGAACAGAATGAACAAACAAAATACCTTTAAACAAAACAAAAAACCCAGAACTTTCTGAAGAAAACTTATTTAAAAAAATACTTTTAACTCCTGGGGGCCATAGAAGTAGCTATAGCGGGCACAGGACTGCAGTTTTACCACCCCAGGTTTACAGTCATGGTTATAGGACCAGTTTTAGTCTCAAATAGTAGAGTAAGTAGGATGCTGGATAATACTATCAATCACATCCCACCTGAGTTTATCTGTTGGATGTTTATGTATTGGAGTATCAACAATCGGACAGGCTGATGTTCTCTCAGATATATTTGGTTAGTTTTAATATTTGATACATTCTCAAGTTGGCAATGTTACCCACAGTGCTCACAAAGGATATTGCTTTTAATTCTCCATTGTTGCTAATTTCCTTTGTTTAAATAGCATCCCTCACATTAACTTGGGTAACAGGCACTCAACACAGTTTGTGCAAGGGCTGCCTGTTCCCAGTGTCCATGCACTGGCCATGGATATCTGAATAGAGGTGGGAAAAGGTCTCTGTATGCATTCCTTATCAGGACTGGAATCCAACTGTGCAGGATTCCACTTCCTCTGGAAGACTGTGAATGCAAAGGCCTATCACTACATTCATCTGTATTGAAAATGTCCTGGCATGGGGATGCGAGAGGAGCGGAACTGCAGCAACGCTTCCTCAAGACATCACAATCCCATCCATCTGGTATCGCCATCTGGCACAATAGCAAAGTAAATTATTGACAGGTTTTCCCTGTCAGTGACTCCTGATCACCCAACTGTTCCCTTACCTGTTTGCGTGCGGTTCCCTGACCATGCGAGCTCCCATGATCAATCTGGGAGCTTAAGGCACAGAGGGATGTATACATGCACCTGACAGTGGCCAATCAGAAAAAAGGCTCCAGAAGAAGGTGACCAATCAGGCACTATGATGAGGAGAAGGTGTCACCATTGACACCTTAATGCAGAAGGAGCAGTGGCATTAATGCTACTCCTCCACCACCGCTGAGGGACACATGTGGGAGGGAGCAGTGGAAAACCACTCTTTTTCCATGACTGGTGATGCTGGGATCTGAATGGAGCATTGCACCATCAGGGTAAAGTGCGGAAAGGGCCTTGGACACTGTGAGAAAGGCTGGGGAAATTGTGTTATATTCAAGGCTATAGATTATAACTGCTTGAGATTTGTCATCTAATCTTAAAATTTTTATTAATAATCATGTAGGAGACCTCCCTTTCCCTTTTTCACTGTATAACATTAACCCTGCATCAGATTTTGGCACATAATGAAATCAGCATTATATTAGTTTTACAGCTATGGCTTGAAATATACTCACTCCACAGAGAGACTTTAAACTGGCTTGAGTGGTCAATATCTGGTCCTGTTCTAGTGGTTAACTGAGAGTTCACAGGATGCTTGCCTTAGCAGTTGACAATAGTTTACCTCAGTGTCATCACTGGAGGGGAAAGCTGCAGATAACTAGTGACACACAACATACTAGAAAGGAATGTAGATGGAATGTCATTGAGTATGGACATCATAGCTGTTCTTAAACCATCTTCCTGTTCATGCCTGCTCGCAAGTAAGTCCTACTGAGTCCAGTGGGACTTTCTTTTGAGTAAGCCTATTTAGAATTTCAGCCTTTTGTGTCCTTTCCCTGTTTTGGTAAAACAAAGAACAATATACTGATTCTGCCGTAATCCCTAAAGCTCTTATTCTGTAGCATTTAGAGCTTCAATATGAATACTACTGACATTCAAATTTTTATAATAATAGTTGGGGGTTGAAACAAATATTTTGAACAGTTCTTCAGCATGTTTGTGGGTAATTTTCTATTACCGTAGTTAAATTGCTGCCTAAAAACATAGTTCCACTAAATGTTGCGGCTGGTCTGTATTTCTTGTATTGCAACCAAATTGTAAACAGAGCCTTGTTGTTACTGGGGCACTCCTGAGCAGCAGTTGTAGTGATAGTATCACCAAGAAATAACAAAACCTGTTACTAAATTTACTAATGTTCTGCTGCTTCTTCTATTTGTTTTGTAGAATCACTATTTATTGTATATATCAATTAGAGTTATTTAATTTTGGCGATCCAAGCTAGACATGAAGGCTTTATATATTTTAAATATTTTACAGAAAGCTGTCGAAGAATCACTTAATGGTAGGTGGTAATTGAAATTTTGTACTTTATTCCAGGGTCTTGACTTTGCTGAGTTATGTAGAGTGTTGATTCAATTTGAACAGATATTTAAAATTTACAGTATTTATATATTTATACTGTAAAATTCGTGGTCTTAAATCATTGATGGTTTATAGTTCTTTAATTGGGCAGTTATGGGTGCTGGGAGATTTTGTGTGACAGAGCAATCCTTGGTTGTTTGGACCTCTGTCCTGCTTGTCTGGCTGTCTTAGGATGATTAATACTTTGACCTTGTAAATTGTTTTTTTTTAAAAAAAAAAGAGACTAATCAACCAGTCTCTTAGTGAAAGAGAAAGGAGATGATGAAATGTCCGCTGCATGGGGTGCATGGGTTTCTAGGCAAAACTTTTCTCTTTGCCTTTTCTCTCTTGCCTTTGAATCTCTGAATTTATTCATTTGATCCAGTTGACTAGGGCAAAAATCTTGCTAAGAGTGATGTAAATTTCAGTGACATATCAATGTGTTGTAATTGGGAAGAAATGTCAGTGATTACTCTTCAGTTTTTCCCATTTTGCATGAAATTCTGGCATGCTTAAATGCAGTCTTAAATTCTAATGTTTTCTAAGACTGTCGCTACTAACCTGTTCTTCATTTCTTTCTCATGTAACAACTAACTATTTGCTTCATTTTTTAAAGATGCAAAAGGAGTGATGTTAGAATGATGGTGAGTACATTTTGCCTGCATTTATTGGTCGTGTTTTTCAAACAGGCATTTTGCTTTCTTCTTCTGTTTTTCATCATTGCCTAAACATAGAACTAGTAATATATGGTGTCCAATCAGTAGTACCACTCAAGTTCTCATCCCAGGAGGATGCAGACTTTGTATCTAGGGACCATTTTTTTCTCCAGTTGTGAACTGAAATATTTGTTTTTAATAAGGTAATGATGTACTACAATTTGTATAGCCAATGAAAAGCTGTTGATAAAAAACTGTTTTATAGTACTAGGGTGTTTTTACTGCTACTAAACAACTACTACTACTACTACTACTACTACTACTACTTGGGGATGTTTTGTGGATGTTGCTGTTGCCATAACCAGGATATATCCTTAGTTGCCTTCAGAAGCCCAGTAATATATAGATCCTCCTCCCCAAAATTTTACAAAATGCTAAATTTGAAGACTTAGTGCAACAGAGATCTGTGATAAAGAGAGCCTGTTTTATTTTCACCTGCTTTGAAGCTATGGGAAATTTGAAGAGATACTCCTCTTTCCAGCTTCTACATTCAGATCCTTTGGCACGTGCAGAAGGCTTAAGGATGGAAGAATCAAAAGTGAGTGTAGATAGTGGCTGGCTGCTGAGCCAAGAGAAAAGTTAGTTTCCCATTGTCTGTTATCACTTGCAGTATAGCTTCTTTTCTTAGGTTTAATTGAATTCACGTAGCATGCTAACATTCTTTTATCTTTATAAGCTGAGTTCTTCACTAGATTTCAGCATTCATATAATGCATTTTAAAAATCTTTATTGCTTAGGTGTCATGCAGCACAGAACACACTTTATTTATATTCTTTGTACCATATTGCTGAATTGCGACATGCATTAGTCCTAGTCAGCACAGCTAATGGTAACAGACAATGAGAGTCAGCACCATCTGGAGGACCACAAGATGCCCACACTTGCTGTATACAAGTAACAAATGTTTTCTGAATATAGATTCATGTTGTCACTAAAGTGGTGCCATCCTCACACAAGAGAAAGATACCAAGCGGAAACCTCAGGGTTTACAGAAATAGCCTCCCCTCAAAAAAAGTCCTTATAATGTATACATGAGGATAACCTAATGGAAACTGAATAGCTCCATTTGTCATGGAATGATAGGTGAACAGAGAAGGTGAAGAATTGAAAATTGTGGGTATGGTGTTAGTTTGAATGTCCTGGAAGAGGACATGGCTAGCTGATTGGAATTCTGAACCGGAGAATTGCCGCTTGATAGAAATATACTTTCCGCTCTGTTATTTTTATTTGTAAAGGAAGGTAGTGCAAGATAAAACTTCAATTGATTGTGCATGTAGTCATTCCTTTTAATTGTGTGTGTTTGGAATGCAAGATATTTGTAGAATGTACGAGTCAAGCATTTCCATGGCTGAGATTATATGTTAAGAATGTAGAGGGCCACAGGTATGTTGTCAATAAATTTTTTTTTTAATTTATGAATAAAAAGAAAACACTAATTTTGTTACTAGTCAACTGAAAAAAACCAAAAAATAATCAAGCGAATGTTCATATTCTATGTACTTCGTTCATCATTTCTGACTTGCTGTTTACTTCATACTTCATTGACTTCTGTTTAAACTAAATCCATTACATGGGGATCAAGATTAATTAATCTACGACTGCAACCTAACTAGCGAGTAATTAGGTCTTAGTCATTCAAGCAGTTCATCAATGTGCTAATCGTGAGTGTTTCATCAGTTTGTTCCATATGCAACTTCTTATACTAGTCAGAAAGTAATTGAAATTCATTTACACAACTTTGCCACCCACTAAGAGTTGATGGGAAATATCTGGACTTTGTAATCCCTAAAGCAGTATTTTTATGGACTGCTGGTATGAATCAGAGGTGGGAAAAGTGCAGCCCTAGAACCTGTTTTGTGGTCCAGGAGACCCCAGATCCCTTGCCAGGTGGTTTTTCTGCCCCCTAAACAGTCCCAAATGGTTGCCCCCCCCAATACCCTACCCTTTGAAGGACCCAAAACATCTCTCAAAAACCCAGGTGAAGACAAAACCAGAAGTGACATCATTATCATGTCAGTAGTGATTGTGTGGCCTAGCAAGGGGACAGTGGCTCGTGCTCCCTTTGCAGTTACCTATTTCTGCTATCAATGCATATGATAGGATCTGACAAGTGAGTAATGAGCTTTGTATGCAGGTGGGAATGCTTCAAGTTGCCTTTGAGATAATAGCCCTGTGTGCTCTCTCAAAACCTGCTCCTGAAAGTTGGCAAAACCTCTAGAGAAACATATGATATGTGTGAATACTGCCATCTGAAGCTGAAGTCAGGAAGATCTTTCTACATATGCTGAATTACTTTATGTATACACAGGTACCAATTCAGAGAGCACTAGTGTGCTTGGCTCTTCCAAAAAGGGGGAGTTGACATTTCCTCTTTTAAAAAATTTTCTCTGATATTTCTACCAAAGGGCCAATGACTTCTGCAGAACTGTTGGTTCTGTATCATGTTCAAGTAAAATTTTGTTACAGTCAAAGGCCAGGACATAAAATGCACACTGTATTATAGAAACACTATATGTAAATATATTGCATAGATTCCACTGCATTAGCTAGTTATCAAAGAACTATGTCAAACACTAGCAGCAGCCCAAAAGCTGACCATTTTCTTTCTAATCTGGAAAGCTGAATATTTTAGAAGATAGAATTCATCTAGTCTTTTTTAGACCATAGGAACAATAAAAACACTAACTATTGCATTGGCAGGAACAGGATAATAGCACATGTCAGTTGGTTTCCACTTCCCCTCTATTGCAGCACATGCATTTCTACTATAAAACTCTATGATATCTCTCCTCCAAAAGTACAAAAGTAGAATAATAAATTGGACTGGCATGAAAGCTCTTCTGAATTTCAGCATTGTTAGGTTATCCAGATAATTCACTGGTGCATATACCTTATCCCTAAAAAGGGGGCATTTTATGACCAAGTTTAAATGGTGGTGGGATTCTCTGTGTCCCAAATTCCATATTTAATTGTTGTTTTCACTTTGTACTTAATGTGCGTAGGTTAGTAAACTACGAAGTGTAACCCACTGGTTTTTTACTTTCAGTCAAAGAGAAGTAAGCGGTTAGCAAGAAACATGTGATTTTTAAAAAATAATTGCTTTCTCCATTTTGATTGAGAACCATCCCTTGGAGTCATAGGAATCAGTCCCATAGGAAATCAAACCAAACTTTAAACAAACATTCACCAAGGCTAAGCCTGGGTCTTGACAAAAATCAAGCCTCCCTCAAAGTTGTGTTAGAAACATAGGACAGGACAGTAAATGCATCTCTCAACAAATACAGCTCTTAGTTTGTACAGTTTCAGGTGGTCTATTGGTGTCATATAGTGTTTACTATGATCTTGACTATTTGAGTAATTTGAGTAAATCTCCCCTGAACATTCTTCATGGTGTTCTTTGTTTCGAAGCTTCAGGATGCAGAGAAGTGAAAAACTACTCCCAGACACTTACACTTACTTATCTGGTCAATAGAGATCCCATTAATCTTCTATCTGCTTGATTGAATTCTAGTAAAGAGCAAGACTTTAGTCTTGCCATAGTTTAAAGTTTTTTGTTAAAATAAATGGCAGTTGTTTTCATTAGTTCCCTTAACCCAGTGCTCAATTAGCTCTCCCAGTTTCAGTAAATTCAGAGAGTTCAATATTTACAAGGGCAGTATAGATATTGTAGTGCTTAGATACAGTATAATTTACTGTTTTAATTTCCATTCATCGTTAGGAGTATTGATCTTGGAAGCTTCTAATTCTTTGCAAATATCTTTTCACAGAAGAGTGTGAACTCTTCACATATCCCGCTGGAGTGGGAACTTTGGAGTAACTATACCAGGCTGGGTGGGTTGTTCCTTAGAAATATTCTGCAAAAATGTCCTCAAATTGTTCCTCAAAATGGTTCTCAGAAAATCAACTCAATGAGACTCTGTTCTGCACATAGAATCAAAATGCCAAGTTGTATCAAATGTATGTACTAATCGCAAATTCACTTCCCTGAGCACTCACATTTAACATAGCCAAAATACCACTATCCATGCAAGAGAAAGGAATCAGTAGGTACTGAAATGCAAAACATTTTTAGAGAAAAAGTCAAATGAATCCAGAGAATACTGGTCATCCTTTGATCATCCCAGAATGCAGGCTCACTGTTTCAAGAAGAACAGTATGTGCAGGGGGGGATAGAATGGAGTATGTGGAAGAAGAACATGACTGACTAGAACATTCAGAAGCTTTCCCACTTGTAAATGGTTTTATAGTATGGGACCTATCTGAAGGACCATATTTTTCAATAAGAACGTGCTTGGGTTTGTATAACTCTTGACCTCTGAGCAACTAAGAAGTGGCTCTTGTCTTGGTCTTGCCAACCTTCCAGACATATTTGGCAGGAACTTTCTTTCTTGGGAAGCCTTTATTTATTTATTTATTTATTTATTTATGCTAGCAAGCAAAGAATTTGTTTATTCAGATTGGCTTTTGGCAATTGACTGGCTGCTACGAAAGAGACATTTAGGTCCTTTCTGCACGATGACTGTATCCTGCGTGACGTCGTCACAGTCCCGCCCTTCTCGTGTCGCCAGTTGGCATGATCATGGGGTAAATGATTGATGGAGTTTCTCCATCGATGACCCCTGATCGCACAACACTCCCATATTTACCTGCTATGCAGAAGGGCCGGAAGCAAGATGGAGGCATTTCTTGCCCCAGCTCAGCATGGGAAAGAGCCTGGCTGTGCTGAGAAAGGAAAGAGGTATTTCCCTCTTGCTCCTTTCCTCAGGGGGCCATTTGGCTGCTGAAGAGAGTGTTCCCGTCGTGCTCCCTTCCCAGCAAAGGTGCTGCTGGGATCGCGACCGGAAGATGACAGAGCAAGGTAATGTGCAGAAATGGCCTCAATTGGCTGGTGTTGTATTCTCTCTTTGTGTATTTTCAAGTGAGTTTTTAATTCAGTGATGTTGTGTAATACTGTCTTTTATTTAACTTTCATCGGCATGGATTTTGAAGAGCTTATATTGAATGACTTCTGAAGTATTTTCATGACCTAATTGGAATTCCAGTGTATTTCAGGGGATAAAAATGCCCCATATCCACAGGAGTGTTTGCAAAATAAATGGATTCCATAATACCAGGGCCAGGAAACGCGTGTTCAAATGAGGTGGAATCTTTGTTTTAAGTAACTGATATACAACCTTTTCTGAAAAAGAAAAAGCAACACAGTTTCTGTGGTGTAAAAATACTTCCACAGTTATTTCCAAGTGAAAAAAGTATTTGTTGAGAATCCCTAAAATTAAGGAACAACGAAGAAAACGGCTGGATTGATTGATTGATTGATTGATTGATAGGAATAATTAACATTAAAAGTATCTTGAGATGATTTTTTAACTCCAAATATATGATACATTTTTTTAAAGAAACAAACATATTAAAAACTGAATTACAGTGTATAAGCACAATAAAGCAAAGAAAAAAGACAGAAGCGAAACACACTCTGTTAAAAAAATTCTTCCGACACAGTAATTTGAAAACCAGAGGCCTGCTTCAATAAAATCATTTTTGTCTGCTGGCAGGAAGAGTACACAGTACACCCAACTGAACCTGCTGCATATTAGCTCTTTGGTTAGGAGACTTGGCCGTTCTCAACTGATGAAAACATGATCTTCAGTCACACTTTGTCTAATGGGGAAATACAGTTTTGCTTGTGTTGTTACCACACTGTATCTAAGCAGAGCTTCCTGTGGTATGCCTAGGCTGCCAGACTAGGTAACTGTCTCCTTTCAGAGGATATGATGTCTTACCATCGCAGCACCACAACGCTTTGATACCACATTTTCCTGGTTTACTTGGCATGTATTGCTGGGCTAGGCACTTAACTCGTTTCTCGATAGCTACATTGGTCCCTGCTGTACCATGTTCAGAGCTGTGCAAACTGAGACCACATGTCTTAAAAGCAGGCAGTTTATCGGTGGCTCCACACGTCACTCCTCCCGCCCCCACTCGTGGAACCTTAAGTACCTTGTGAAAGCGTACGATCTTTTCAGGTTCCTTGTCTCTCTGATGAGATGGGACACTACAGTTCGTCCAAGGCTTCATATTCTCCAGGATAGATGGCAGGAGCAGTATTTTCATTCTTTCCTTCATTCGTATATTTATATCTTGTTCTATGGCCTAAGGTCTCAGAACAGCACACTACAAAAATCAAACTAAAACAATTTAAAACAATAATAATTTTAAAATACTGAAAGCCTATTAAGTGTTTTATCACTTAAAACAAGATAAATTACAACCAGTTAAAACAATTTAAAATAACAGAAACTATAGTACATTTATAAATGGGATAAAATCAGTGAGGTTCTGGAGGCCTTAATAAAAAAGTGATGTTTTGACATGGCATTGGAACGATGCCATCATTGTTGACAGTTGGGTCTCTGAGGGCAGGGTATTCCATAACCACAGTGCCACAGGAGAGAAAACTCTTTCCTGTGTCCACTCACATTGTGTATTGTCCCAACCAATGGAACCCAAAGGAGAGTCCTTCCAACAGAATTCAGCTCTCAGGTAGGCATATATAGGGCAAGGTGTTGGCTCAAGTGTCTAGATCCCAGTAGGTCACGGTATGCTTTCCACTCAGTAATGCCAGGGGCTTCACCACACTGGCTTTCATACATTGCCAGTACAGTGGGTTAGCTTCCAAATCAGTGCTATGAAGCAAAAATTACTTTAAAATGAGTCACAGCATTTTTTTCACTTACCAATGCAAATGAAACTTAAAACATGTTTACACTATCAATTATTAAGTGCACCATAGTGCTAGGCCTAAACTGAAGAAATAAAAATAATAAAATGTTTAAATTGCTCGAATAAGACACTGAGGGTACAAATGCTGTAGACAGACTGAGCACAGGTAACAAAATGGTGCTGTACTGTAGAATTGAAAAGCACCATATTAGCAACGCACTCTAAAGCAAAGTGCCTTAAAGCGAGGTACACCTGGGCATACTATGTATCTGTATTTGTTTCATAGACTTTGTGATAAAGAATGCTTTCAGTGAGAAACAGTTAAAGCTTTTCTAGCCATGTTTGTTTGACCTGAATGTTCTCAAAATGGTGTCTCAGGCCGTTGCTTTGGACCTGAATGTTCTCAAAATGATGTCTCAGGCTGTTGTACAACGAACTGTCTATGGATGTCTGCACCAAGGCCATTTCCGCACTAGACTGTTATAGTGCTATTATTCCACTTTCAACATCCTATGGAATCCTGGGGTCTGCAGTTTAGGGAGGGGCCGGACGGCCCTCCCTAAACTCCTAAACTGCAAACCCCAGGATTCCATAGAATGTTGAAAGTGGAATAATAGCGCTATAACAGTCTAGTGCAGAAATGGCCCAAGTCATTCCATTCCTGCTTCTCACAATATCAGTATTTCTGCTTGGTCCTTCCTGGACAAGGTCACATGGGCAGGCAATACTTACCCTACTTTTGAGCAGAGGGAGGGTTTGTTTCTCATTTAAGCACTCACACTGACTTCTCTGCATCATATTTGAAAGACAAAATGATGTGTCTCTTTCTTTCTTTCTTTCTTTCTTTCTTTCTTTCTTTCTTTCTTTCTTTCTTTTCTTTCTGGTCCCAGTATATTACGTTGTACAGGACAAAACACTCTGACTGCTAATAGTTTTCTTTGGACAATTTTTGTCCCAGCTGGGTTTTTGTCCATTAAAAAAGAAAAAAGAAATGAATATGGCTGAAACACTTGGAAATTATTTCAAATTCTTGAGGTGGCAATGTCACAAAATACCTACCTTGTAAGTCTCGTTCTACATGAATACTGTAATAGGATGTGACTCTGCAATACTAGACCTCTGAAGCCAAATCAGAACTTGATGTCCCAGTTATCATAGAGTCAGGTGAGGTGTCCAGTGTGCCATCTGCTTTTCTTGAGATTGGTTTCAGTTCTTGCAAGCCTGATGACAAGCCATTTGAATCTGTTTGTTCTATCATATGTAAGCGTGACACTTGCCCATCTTGGTTGATAAGATCTAATAGCAGTGGATTGTTTGAATGAGTCTGAGAGTAATAAATGCCTACCTTTGTCATGGGGAAGTACCTGCTGCCTTGTAGAAGGCTATAATGTGCTGTCTTCTGAAGAGAACCTCCCTGTTCCCAGAGGCATACAACAACTACCATTCCATTGCTCATATATTCTGAAACTGAAGCTGAGTCCTGGTAAGACAGAAACTCTGTGAATTGGTGGTTCTCAGTTCCAGGAGCTGGGTAGATACCTTCCCTGGATGAAGTTGCATTCCCTCAAAGGATCAGGTACATGGCTTCAGGGTATGCCTGGATCCATGTTTGTCACTGGAGGTCCAAGTAGACTTTGTGGCTTGAAGTACTTGAGGCCTTGTTTTGACTGGCCAGTCAGTTACGGGCCTTTCCTGTACAAGAATAAGACTGCTGCATAGCACTATTGCAAAATGCATCAGCTGTTGACAAGAACAGCTTATAGAAATCATAAAACACCATATATGTATTGATTCTAAAGGAATCTAAAGGAATTGCAGTGTTTTTCTGGTCTGAATTCAAGGTGCTAGTAATGGCATTTAAGGACTTAACCAGTTTGGGACCTGGGTATTTGGAGGAGTACGTCTCACTATTTATGTGTGCCTGAGGACCGAGGTCCTTGGGAGGGACCACCTCTATATCCCATCATTGAGAACTGTATGCTAAGTGTTCAGATTCAGACTACCCCATCTGATTTACCATAAAGCTGTTGTGGGAAGACCTTTTCTGAAGAACAGCTCTACCTGGAAATTGATACAGAGGTATCTACTCTCCATCCCCAGATTTGTTATTTTTGCATCTATTTGTAAAAGACCTTATGCTGAAACTTACTTCTATTAGTATTCTGTTGTCAACAGTATTTATTGCTGTATAGGGTTGATATGCATCCATTGTATATATTGCAGTTTAGGAATGTTATGTGTCTAAACATTTACATGTCTGCAATCTCCATGACTTGAATACTTTAGAAGAACGAAGATATAGAAGAAAATAGATTTAGAAGATACAGACCATTGATTCTTCTCTGACTGGGAGTTCTTTTCCATCAGACTGTTTACAGATGCCAAGGACTGGACATGGGACTTTCTACATGTAAAGCATGGGGTGGGGGTAATGATCCAGAAAAGGAAAAAGAGGCTAGAAGTATTGAGATGCTCCATTTCTTTTTGTTTTGATATTACCTGCACATTCATGGTTTTGCATCCAAACTCTTTCTTGCAAGAAGGGACATGATAGCCATGTTTAAATATTTGAAGGGATGCCACGTAGAGGAGGGAGAGGGCTTGTTTTCTGCTGCTCCAGAGACCAGTACAAGGAGCAATGGATTCAAGCTACAGGAAAGGAGATTCCACCTGAACCTCAGAAAGAACTTCCTGACAGTCAGGACTGTCCGGCAGTGGAATCTGCTGCCTCGGAGTGTAGTGGAGTCTCCTTCCTTGGAGGTTTTTAAGCAGAGGCTTGATGGCCATCTGTCGGGAGTGCTTTGAGGGTGTTCCTGCATGGCAGGGGGTTGGACTGGATGGCCCCTGTGGTCTCTTCCAACTCTACATTTCTATGATTCTATAAGTTCTCTGTTTCCCTCACTGCCCCACTTTGTGGTCTTCCTCCTTCCCCTCCAACTGATCACATGTCACAGCTAGAATCACGCAACATTTCATAAATGGGCTTTTGCCAATTTCCACTGAGTTCTTTTTAATTATTATTCAGGCATTATAGTCCAAGTATTAAATGCTTTAGCAACATTACACTAGTTAAGCATTGGGTCACATTCTTTTAGTGCTAGCATTCCTCTTTCCGTCACTTGATCTCTGTTGAATCTGTGTCCTGGGAACAATTGCTGTGTTTTTTGGTAGTGGCCATCTTAGGCGAGATCCAGTGTAACACAAACAGACAGCCCAGTATTTTGTTATGGGAAATACTAGGGTAATTGAAACTGACCCAGGAGGGCGGAATCAAAAGTCCTTGCCAGGAGTTCCCTGAGAATACTTCAGACAGGGAAAACATCATTTATATCTCCAAAATAAAACTGGTTTAAACAGAAACAAAACCTTGGCCCATTTTTTTCTTGTCAGGAGACACTGTGTATCTCTTCCAATAAAGCTTATGTTTCAACTACTGTATTTGCTGACATTTAAGATTAACTCCCCCCCCCCAAAAAAATACTGTTTGAAAATGGGGTGCCTTTTATATGCCACTGTGTTTTATACACTGGCAAATAGTATTTGCCAGTTTATAAGTGGGGTGTGTTTTATATACGGGGTGCATCTTATATGCCAGCAAATACAGTAGTTAGTACATGACTGACAGATATCTGAAATGCACCTGCACATTGATCAGTAAGTTTGGGGAACTGAAAATACTTATAAAAACAGATTGTGCTGTTCTTGCATGGAAATTGCTATGGGGAATTGGCTGTGTTGTTGCTGTTATAAGTCACCTTTTTTTGCCTTCAGTTTCAGAAATGTAAGAAGTAAATGATCGAGGAAAAAATTGATCCAATAGATTTCTGTTATTAGAAAATAAATGACTCAGATTTTTGAATAATGATTTTGTGTTTATTTTCTAGGCCCTGCTATGAAGTAATTGAATCTGCTCTGGACATGGAAACAAGTGGAGAGAGACTTTTGTTGATACACCGTGGCCTTGATGATGCACTACTCAAAGAAAAAGAAATCAGGAAATTTAATTGTTTTTGCATGTGTGGAAAAGTGCTGTAATTACTTACATGATGTAACTTTATAGTCACAGCAGCTGTAGTAACCTTCAAGAGAGAAATGAGTGTATGCACGTGAGGTTTTTTTTTTCTTTGGGGGTGGATGAAAGCAAGACTACAAAAGACTCTTTTTACCCACTGTAATATGTCTTTTTTCGTGCTGCACTTCTCAGAACAATTGAACTGCCGCTTTGCATAAAGATCAAACTCCATGGAGGACTAATTTCAGACATCACAATATTGGCATGTTAGCTACTGTCTTCTTTGGGCCACTGTACAGCAACTTCTTACGTGGAGTCGTGCCTCCATTCTCAAAATTCAACAGAAAACACAAGTTGCAAAGCTGCAGTGCTGAAGGCGGAAAGCAGGGGTGTTCTCCTTTTTCCAAATAACTCCCAGAGGCAATTTTCTTTCTTCTTCCATTTGTATTATGGAAGTTACTTTTTTCAGGTGGCCTGAAGATTAGCCAAAATCTGCCCTGTTGTTACACTAAGAAAGGCTTACACTATGAAAACATGGGTATGTTTGGTCACAGAACAGAATTCTTTGGGACCACTTAAGCAAATCTTTGTACTGCATGATAAATGATACTATTTTATTTCTGAGTTTTACTCACTTTCCCCTAAAAAACAACCCAACCCTAACCTACCTTTTGACATTTTGTATGACAAATGGAGAAAACAGCATAAGAATAAAGGTATTATTTCTGTAACCTTTATTCTTTCCTATATAGTGTGAACATGAGTGGATGTGATACAGGATGAAGAAATATTGTACCTTGTATAACATTTTTAAAGAACTATAGCAGTTAGTCTTTTTTTCTAAAGAAAAGCTTGGTTTCCAACTCTTTCGTATCACAGAAGCCCAATCCACCCACCTGCTGTTAGTATTTCTGCTGTATATACTGGAATTCTTTGTGTGCTTTGGTGATCAGTATTGTAGTTCAAGTAACTTTTTCCTGTTCCTTAGTTTAAAAGAAAGGGCCGTGTTCAGCTTTAGTGGCACAAATCCCAACTTCTACACTGCCAAATGTAGTTCTTTAAAGTTCATCATATTGAGAATCAACCACAGTAGTTTTGCTAATTAAATCACATTTCTTCTCAATTTTCAGCAGAACAATGCAGACAGTGACAGGAACTGTTCTTTTTCACATTATAGGCTGCCAGCATTCCAAAGTACATAGCTGATTCTTCAGTTGATGAAAGTATGAGTTTATTTGCTGCAGTTTCATAAGAAATTCAGTCATGGTTCCATCAAGCAGAACACTGAGATTTATAGTTTGGTAAGGTATTTAGTAGTGACTAGTAGAGAGCTCTGAACTACAGCACTAGAGTGCTCTAACACAAAATGTTAAGTACCTCACTAAAGTACAAATCCGGGCATTCCATAATATGCACCATGTAATTATGAGCATTTATCTTTCTTCCAGCATGGGACCCACGGCTGTGGTGATAGTTAAAGTGGTATCAAACTACTGTAATGGTGTGGCATAGTGTAGATATACTCTCATTTATTTATATATTATTATTTTTCTAAATTAAAGCTTGGTTTCCAGCTTGGCTGCGTTGGGTCCCATCTGGAAGGAAAATGAGATATAAATACAGTAAATAACAGTTTTGTATTATTGCTGTGATCCTGCCTTTCAGTGATTCCCATGTGTGGAACTCTGCAAGAGTATCTATGGAACTGTATCCCCGTGCCTGTCCAGTTTTCATAAATGTTGAAAGCATTCTGTATAGAAGCTGCTCTGCACACAGTACATGGAAAGGCCTTGTCTGTTCTTCTGCCACCTCTCAACAGAAAAATCTGTTCATGATCCGTCCATTATGAGAGCAATTGCATTATCTGAACCAGTATTTTTTATTGTTCTGAGCTCCTAAGTTGCAGTGACTTCCCTTTTTGTAGAGTTCCATGAAATGTTCTTCATTTGTTAAAAATATTCTGTGAGACTTTTTCTCACTCTCCTATAGCTTTCCAGGTTCAAACTGTCAATGCATTTTTTTTTCTTATCAATAAACTGTGTTATACCTTTGTGAAGGTAGAGTGTTTGATTTATTTTATTCTAGTTAGGTAATTGTTCTTTTATGCCCTGTACCCTCTCTTTCCTACCTATGCAACAAAAATGACAGTTTGGTAGAACCCATGTTTCTCTTACTCCATCTGAACAAACAGTGCTACCTAGCAGCTGTTGAAGCGGGTGGGGGACACTTTTTAAAAATTGGAGCCCCTTAATGCAGTTTGACTCCTTGTTTTTGGAGTGTTATGTTCTCTGGGAGTAGGGATATCATATATTCCCTCTGATTTTGATTATGAATTTTAGCTTTTACACCAGTGGACTAGTCAATTGCTTGTATTTCTGCAGTACTTTAAAATATTAATATTGGGTTCCTGGGCCATGCTGTAATTTATTCTTTTAATAACTACTAAACTAAGCTGGTGGATTCACTCACTTGTCTACTCTCAATAAGATGGGATTCAGAATCAATGCTGCTTATTTAGTGAGATATAAAGATGGCAGGATTGCAGACAAGCTTGTATATTGCTTGAGGATGCTGGATCTTTATCTAATTACACTATTTTGTGTGTGCTTGAAGGTCTGTTGTCCTGAAAACAAACAAAATTAAATATATTAGTTGATCAGTGGAAGAGTTCCATTCCAAGTAGTTTGCCGATGGATAGAAGATACAGTTCCATGAATTTATTCCACATGGCATACAATTTTAAGTTTTTATTGTTAAAAAGGGGCAGGGAACACATGGCTGTTCATATGTTGGACTGCAACTCCAGTCATCTCTTACTGGCTGCAACTGATGGGAAATGCCCTCAGACATCTGGAGGACCAAATGTTCCCCAATCCTATAAAAAAGGAAGGAAACAGTTAAAACTGGATAAAGCTAATTGCTTTTCTATAAACGGACAATTCCTGAAACAATTGAAAAGCATGGATTCTGCATATGTCCTTCTGAGAAAGGTGAAATATTGCAAGAGGCCATCTGTTCTAGATTTCTTATGCCTTCATTTTAAGAAATGTTAACTTTTCTAAATGACTCCTTTAGTTTCCCTGTTGTTTAAAAGAACCAAAGTGATTATGGCTGTTTTAAAGATTGTGTGGATTATTCTTCCTCCTCTTTTCTCCTCCTCCTTGCAAAGACAAAGCCCCAATTTTGTTTCTCTATTTGGAGAAATGCTCTTTCAAACCCAAATGTGTTTTTATTTATTGAACATGGCTTTGTAAATAGAACTATATAATTAAAATAAAACCATTTGAATTTTTTTTTGTGGTTCTCCTTGAGTCAGCACAATAATTTCAAGGTTTGGTAGGCTGCTTTTCCATCACAGAAAACCTGTTAACTATGGTATATTGTTACAAATACCTGTTTTAACAATGTGCATAACATTGCCCCCTTTATTCACTGCAAACATATAACCATTAAAACAAAACAAAAAATCAGTAATGTAGTAGTGTTCACTACTGAAGCCTAAGTGGCCATGTAATAGCATTACC